>ML120392.1:423817-612480 GCA_003788595.2 Choiromyces venosus 120613-1
CAATTAAAGATTCAAGCTGCAGCCAGCAACGGGACCAAGTGGGGGGGGGCTTCGCGAGACTAAGAGGGGAGGGGAAAGAACGAAAGGTCCTTAGTCAATCCCGCAACTGGTATCGAACGAAAACAGGGAATGGATGCAGGAATGGCGTCCTTTTTTTTCTTTTTCTTTTCTTATTTCACCATGAAACTAAAGGGCCCACCGGTAGACTACCCTACTCGAGTAGATACTAAGTAACCGTAGAGAGCCTCTATGGTCCTATTTCTTGCTCTACTCCACTTCCACAAATACCCCCCCTGTTCATTCACAGGATAGCCGGTATAAACGGTTCTTCCATAGAGGGTAGCATAGATACTCCCAAGAAAGGTACTAAATGGTATCATATTATGATACGATACGATACGATACGGTAGTATGTAGAGTAGTATGTAGTATGCAGTGCAGTAGGGTAAGTAAAATCAAATACGCCGGTAAAGCTACTGTACAAGTACGGTACGGTACAGTAGAGTCACTGGTAAATTGAAAGAGCTCCTGGACCCAGAATATAAGGGCAAATGCGGGACAAACGTAAAAAAGGGCGGGGTGTGTGTAGGTTACTGTATATCTTGGCAAACACTCCGGCCCCATTCTCGTCGTCTACGTCACTTTAGGCGGGGTTTCATGGCCCGTGCTCAACACTATTCAGCCGGATATGGAAATCGGGTTGTATGGTATTTGTGGCTTATCCTTTGACCTGTTGTCAGGGGAGACCTTGGGAAACCCAAAGATTTATTTCATTCACATGTTCCGAAAAAGAAAAAGAAAAAAACATCTTTTATTTTGAAAACATGCTTCATCGCGAGAAATACAAATTATTTACACTTCATCCTATCTCATTGCAAATTATTATTATACGGTAATTCTGATTTTAAACACACCTCTGATGCCTCGATGAAGTGATTCCCCTCTTCATCAGACCTTCTCCCTTCTCCCGCTTTATCTAAAATTCCCTCAGTGATGTGTTTGAATACCCGCTGCCTAATCGATGGTCGTTTGTTTAATTGCTCATACACGAAGAGAAAAAGAAATAACTGCCGTATAGAACAAAGGTATGAGAGAAGGATAAGCATAATATCGGCACTGTAAACCATCTCTCTTTTATCAGATGAGATTTGATATTAAATGCAGATGTTTACTCATGATGAGCTTGGTATTCTTTGCCTCAACCATGGAGCCCACAGGCACCGGCACCATACCGGCACTTAAAACACAGCATGGGCGCTATGCAAAATTGAAAACATGGTATGATGAGCGTGTAGAGTTTATAGGTAACTCTCTTACTCTTAACCCATAGAAGATAATACAAAATCCTTAGACGAATCTATTGAAGACACATCTCCTTTCACTTTTGACACTTTGGATTCAAAAGTGGACCGACGGTGAAACAATCCATTGGTGAGAAACCATGATGGCTGAAGAAGAATCGGAATCTGTGTGATACTTGGTGATTATAAGAGCCATCGTCCTGGTATCATACTGTACCTAACTAAAAACCTAATCTCAAATGTAACACTGATGAAGCACGATGATAGATATCCAAAGAAAAAATCACACCAGTGTTTCTTTTTTTATCCCCTTGGGATGAGTTCAGTGTTCCTGACTTTATTACTTGTCAGTGCTCTGCATCTCTCGTATTTGTTTCCTCCATAGGTTTTTCACCCCTTGGTGCACGTCACAGATTAACGATGTTGTTGACCAGCTCTTACTTTTCCGCCCTTACCATTCTTGGCGTAGGCATGATCCCAGCCTCCACTCCCAAGAAAAACGCAGCCTCAACTTCAAGTCTTCAACACCACCGCCCCCCCCCCCTCCGAAGCCCAGGCTTCTACATCTGTCAACAACGCTTTCGTCATTTTAAGATCTTTTTTCTTTCTCCCTATCAAACTCATACCCTATCTTGAATTCTTTTGACTAGAGAATCTCCTGGCTTTTGTATACCCGCCGCTTAAGACACGGAGTTTGATCTTTGTCCCCTACCCCCCTTACCACACAAGTCTACATACTCTCTCGAAGCTAAAGGACACGAATAATGTCACGAAGAAACGGAACCGCCGTTATCAGTGAGCAGAAGCCATTGGTTTTACCAGGTACATTCTTCTCCAGCTCCATGTTCGCCCACAGGTCGCACTTAAGCCTCCGCTGTGCGGTTTGATATGGTTCGCATTCCACTAACATTGGTCGATTGTTTACAGAGAAAGATGCAAAGTTAGCTGCGCTCACTACCGATGACCGACATTTCTCCATGATCAGGTACGGGATGTCAAATTTGATGGGATATACGGCTTTCTGAAACTAACAAATCCGTTACAGAGCGCTCCATATGGCCGATCTAATCACTGAACTCAACGGTCCGTTCAAAGCCTATATACCAAGTACAATTGAACGATGAGCTGATGTGTAATGCCATACAGGCTTCTGCGGAGCAATGAGTATCTTTTCGTCACTGCGATACTGTCTCGGCAGTCCTGACGACCTTACCCAACTTTGGTTCGCAATGACTTTCATGCCATTCGGACTCTTCTTTGACTTTATGGATGGAAAAGTAGCTCGCTGGAGAAAGAAGAGCTCCTTGATGGGACAGGAGCTTGATTCTCTCGCAGATTTGGTTCGTAACCCTCGCCCCTTACTTCGGCTTATGCCGTATGACAATTTTACTAACGGGTGACCAGATCTCCTTCGGCATGGCCCCGGCTTCCTGTGCATTCGCTCTCGGCTTTCGTACCTTCTTGGATACCATCATCCTCACGTTCTTCGTTCTCTGCGGTCTCTCACGTCTCGCGCGCTTCAACGTAACGGTTCAATCTCTCCCGAAGGATGCTATGGGAAAGTCCAAGTACTTTGAGGGCACCCCGATCCCTACTACCCTCTCTATCGTCATGGTCATGGCATACTGGGCGCACAAGGGATGGTACTTGGACAACTTGCCTCTCGGCACCGTCGGTACCGGATTGTTGGAGTTCCACCCCGCAGTCTTGATTTTCGCTGCCAGCGGTTGCGCAATGGTTTCCAAATCAATACATATCCCTAAACTTTGAGTTGGCGTTCGCCATGTATGAATGGTCTTGCTGTGATTTTTTTAACTTTCTTTTCTTCTTCTAATGCCTTCGACCAAAAAAAAAGAGAAGGAAAGGATATAAAAAAGAAGGGAAGGCAAAGGGAAGGGGGAGAGAGAGAGGCGAATCGTTACAATCATAACGGGAGTTTTTTTTCTTTTTTTTTTTTCTTCGCGGGATGTGTGTTTTTTTTTTTTTTTTTTTTTTTTTTTTTTTTTTCTAGCTCCATTTTTTTGCAATCCTCCAATAACCCTTTGAAAGTACCAAATTATTATTTTTTTTGCCATTCTTCTTTTTTAAGAAATATATCTCGAGGAGCAAGCCAGCCAGCAACCACGCAAGTGAGGAGGTGAAGAGAGAAAGAAACCTGATAGACGAAACTAAAGAACGATCGAACGAACGAGCTAGCGAAATTATTCCCTTGAAAAGCGGAGTTGGATTTTTAAGTTGGATTTTTATTTTTTTATTTTCTCAACCACCTTACGGCATTGTAGTCTATTGCTATTCTGTTAGTTAGGTTAGCCTAAAGTTAGCTTCAATCCGTCCTTCAGTTCATACGTCTGCTCATCAGCTTGTGAATGTTATACACGTGTGGGGAAGAAGAAGAAGCTTATTGTCTTGCACGCCGTGATATGAGATTCCTTCATTCCTTGCTTTTTCTCACCTTGCTGGAGCTTGGATTGAAGCACAGCTCTTCGTTTCTATATATACCTTGTTTTACATGACCTACCTACATGACCTGATTGCTTTTTTTTTTCCTTTTTTTCTTTTTTTTTCCTCCCCACTCTTTGCTCTGCTTTTTCTTTCTTTTTCTTTTCCTTTCTCATTGGGAAAGTGCAGTTTTGCCTGGTGCGTGCGCTGTGCCGGAATTCTTCGGTGTGGTTATTTTGGATTGCGCTGCAGTACGGTGCGGTACGGTACAGATGCTGTGCTATCGGAACTGTTCTCGAATGGGAGAACTGGCGGGGAGAGGTTCGTTTTATGCGTGCTCGAGTACAGTACACTACGACAACCGTATGGGTGAGGGATGTCCCGTGAGGGCTTTCTGCTGCGATGTAACTTTGATGCGATGTTGTGGGTAAAAAAAATTCAGGATGAGGGTTGTTGGTGAGTGGGTAGAAGGCCGATTATGATGTATACTTTCTTGCTCTTTCTTACTTACTGGGGTACGGTAACTCGTGCAATATATAACTCATCGGTGGGGTCCCAAAAACCGTTACTTACAAGTACCGTACTGCACTGCACTACGCGGCATACAAACCTATCACTCGCACCTTACCTCCACCATTCACACTCTGCATTTCTCATATGATGGACAGACGCTACTAGGCGATTTTTTAAGTAATCGGAAAAGGGAAAATCGAGGTTACGCCGCTCATGGTATAAGTGAGCCTTGGCAGCAACCAACTTGGGTTACACTATGGCTGAGCGAAGATGGTTTCTTGCATCACCCATCAACGCGGTTGTACCAAGCACCGTCAACCACAATGGCCCGCCTAGATATCAAGAGAGGTACGTGATTCAATTAGGAGCTAATCGAAAAGAAAGAGGTAAAGCTAACTGCAATTTAGGCAAGGAAATAACTCCACGAAGACATGCAGTGATAATTACAATGCGTATTCTTGGCCTACCATATCACGCGATACAAACACGTACTGGGGTTGCCACCTCAACCGCAAACAATATCTATCTTAGGGCAGTGAAAAATGCAACTGCTTTGGCAGCGGAGTGGCAAAAGCAGACACCTTTGGAGGTGCAAATTCTTGGACCAGGGGTTTTAGGAGAATTGGATTTGGAGGTGGAGGTTCTGGGGCCCCTGGGTTGATATGAGCGTTGGCCAGGGGCCTCAGGTAGAGAAGACCTGGGGGTGGGTATTCCAGGACTCATGGGCATAGGGGAGAGTGCACCAGGAGTCCCGGAAGTGGAGGATTTAGGGGTGCTGGTTCCCGGGCTTTTGGGGCATTTGGAAAATTGCCAAGGGGACTCAGATGTTGAAGGTTTAGCGGTTAGGATCCCGGGGCTTCTGCAAGGTTTAGATGAGGGATCAGAAGTCTCGGGAGAGGAAGGGGGCAGTTCGGAAGTGGAGATTCCAGGACTCCAAGGTGCGCAGAACGGTGTGCAGGAAGTCTTGGGAGCGGAGGTCAGGAGTGATATAGGTGCGAGTCATTCAGGTGGATCAGAAAATACTGTCAGTGAAGCAGATTGTTGGGGTTTTGGGATGTTGAGACTAGAATCCAACGCAGAAACTATAAGAGAAAGTGCTAAATTCTCGTTTCTTGATCTCATATCAGAAAAGAGTATCGATTCCAAGCCTCGTTCTGGTCGGCCGGCAGCTCTATCAACAGAAGAGAAGGATGCTCTCGTGGAGTTTATAAAGCGAGATTTCACCACCCGCCGAATGCGTTTAGTCGATATCCGCCGTGAGTCTGGACTCTCACATGTGTCTGATACTACCATTTGGAAGGCCTTAAGGGAGCGGGGTATAAAAGCATACAGAGAAGAGTTTAAATTTATTCTCAAGTCTGAAAACAAGCTTCAGAGGCTAACCTACTGTGAGGAAAGAAAAGACTGGACTCTGAATGAGTAGAGAAACTACAGTTTTACGGACGAAATGTCCATTGAGATCGGTAGTCTGTTTGGCTTAAATCTTATATGGCGAGATATTACAGAGCGCTGGCATGAGGACTGTGTCGGCGCAATGAAGAAGCAAGGTATATCTGTCATGTGTTGGGGGATGATAGGATGGGGTTGGAAGGGGCCTTTTCATGTTTGGGAGATGGAGACTAAGCAAGAAAGAGAGGAGGCCGCTACTGCTATCGCAATTTTAGAAGCAAAAAGAGTGGCCGAGGAAAATGAGCTTAATACTCTGTGGAAGGCTTCTGATGAATGGAAACAGCTGAAGCTCACAGAGCAGATTGCCTATAGGCTACAGCGCCGAGCAGAGAAGTCTGAAAATATACCAAAAAAACGGATTCCTCAAACCTGGCGTGGCAAGAAATATAAGATTGAGAGATACAAGAGAGGTGATGGAAAAGGAGTAGACTCCTGGCGATATGTAAAGGCAGTTGCTCGCCCTCTCTTGTGGCCCGAATGTCTTCTTCGGCTACAAAACAACCCTGCCTTTACTCTCATGGAAGATAATGCTCCCTCACATTCGTCACATTACACCACTCGAGAGCGGGAAAAGGAAGGAATATTGAAAGTAGATTGGCCTCCGAACTCACCTGATTTTAATCCTATCGAACATATATGGACTCTTATGAAGAGCAGAATTCAGAGGCGCCGGGGTGCAGAAAGAATTACAACCCAAACGGAGATGAAATCTGTTCTGAATGAGGAATGGGCCCGGATTACAATAGAGGAAATTGATAAAGAAATAGCTAAACTTCCCATCATAATGTCTAGGTGTATTGCCGTCAATGGCAGCAATAATTTTCATGCCTAACTCCCCTACACTTTTCTTCGTTCATCCTACCTTGTATATATACTCTTTACCGTTATGTGGATAACTGTACATTTTGCATGTGTCAGTTCTACTTACTCCAGCTGCCGGGATTGTGGGTAACTTACGATCCGATTACTTAAAAAATCGCCGAGTAGTTAAACACACTATCAAAACAAAACTATCAAACAAGAAAAAAAAAAAAAAAAAAAAAAAAAAAAAAAAAAAAAAAAAAAGAAAAAGAAAAAAACTACAATACGTGCAAGGCATGATTGATACACTTTTACTTGAATAAAATAATTCCCTCTTTCCTCGCTTTCTGTTGTTACATCTCCCCTCCTCGCCTCCACATCCCCGCACCTTAAAGCTTCCCTTCTCTCTATCCTGCACGTCAAACCCAATAAAATATGAAAAAAAAAAAAAGTGACAAAAGCATCAGTATCTCATCTACCAGCGATAAGGTTCCAGTATTAACACGAAGGTATTGGGAAAAAAAAAAAGCTACAGACACAGACAGACAGACACAAGGAGATACATAAAGAGAGTGGAAGGGAACGTGAAAGATAGAGAGAAAGGAAAGGAAAAAAAAAAGGAAAAAGGAAAAAAGAAAAAGGGACCCCCCAAAGTTTTGAAAATGTACAAAAAAAGTTTGGTATTGTTTTGTTGCTTTTTTTTTTGGTTTGGTAAAAGTGTTGGAGAGAACGTAAGAGTATGAGAGTGAGTGAGAGAGTGATGTGTGAAAAAAGAATAATAATGTTCCCAATTACCCCCCCTCCCAACCCAATCCAACAAACCCCTCAAACCCAGGATTCCCCACGTCTTTATTCTGCCTCCCCCTCCAATACTGTCCTAGCTTTGCCTTGAAAGTGAAGCGCCAAACCGACCGACCGATCCCGTCCGGACAATATGAGATGCTCTAGTAAGAAATAAAAGTAATACAAGGAAATAACGACATGAAGTAAAAACAGGAACCAGAGACAGAAAGTGATATAAGAAAAGCCGACGATACATGTAAGGGAAACAAGAAAAAAGGAAAAAGGGAATAGAAGAAGCAAAGTAAATCAAAAGAGTTTTAGTAGGATCAGCTATTTTGTCCCTTTATCCTCCATCCCCGCCAATGCCCTCCCCAATCACGCCCAATCCCATCACCCAAACAAAAGGAAAAGAAACTGCATTGATTTGAATGCCTCCGTCCTATCATATCCACTAGTTTGCCAGTGCCCATGACAGCCTTCGAAAACTTTACATAACGCGGAAATTGATATTGATAGGCGACAGAGAAGATGGATATAAAGCAAAAGGCAATGGGGTTAAAGAAAAGGTACAAAAGGAAAGAGTAGACAATTCCGTGTCTCTCAAGACTGACTTGCTGAACACGACTCCAATTATCATTGCCATTAGAAGAGCTTTTACCTATCGTCTGGGTTCGTGACCTGTACATCAAACTTGTCAGCGAGGCAATTGGCAAAACTTATGTAGATGGGTTTCCAACCTTCAGAATTCTTCTCGAGTAGTCCTGATTGTCCGCAATGCTTCCAACACTGTCTCTCCGCTGGATCATGACAGGGTCGAGTCGGTGGTCCTGTTGAGGTTTCTTCGCAAACTCCCTAGCTGCTACCGACCTCTTGTACTCCTCCTCGACTTGTTGTCTCTTTCTTCGTCTGATGAAAAGGAAAAGTCCCAGCCCAATCCCCAATACAGCCAACACACCCACAACTACCCCAGCAGCAACACCAGCTTTGTCGACGGACTTCTTAGGTTCTGAAGGTGCGGACGATGAGGATGCGCTCTTATCCGAGGTGGATGTAGCTGAGGGGTGGGAAGTAGTAGTTCCTTAATTGAGGGTCAGCAAGGATGTTCATCATTATTATAGATAGAAGTCAACACATACCTCCTGCCGTCGAGGTAGGCGCACTTGATGACGAAGACGAAACCGGATCTTGATTAGGGTTGTCCTCCAATCCAGACAAATAAACCGAGATGTAATCACCCAAACGAGTACCACCTATATAACGCGTTAGTCGGATCAAATATTAGAAGATTTATCAAATTGAAGTCCGTGGGAGAAAGCCCTCATATCAAAAAAGTATAAAGAGGCTCTTACATGTTTCCGTCTCAAAACCCGGGCACGGTTGCTTGCATTTGGAATCGTCCACCTTGTATGCATTATTTGGGAGAAAGTTCCCACACAAACACAATGTACGGTTGGTCATTGCCTGTACCGAATAGCCTGGATCCTTAACACAAGTTTCATGACATTTTCCTCGCGACTGAAACTCATCTTCCCCCTTTGTGACGAGAGAGCCACTGCTGTTGTAACATCCGTGGTAGGCAGCGTCATTTATGGCAGCGGATAAATGAACATATCCTGCCAAAGCAGTGAACAAAATTGTAGATATCTGCTTCATCGTGTTATCAAAAAATAATCTGGCGTTGGTGTTGAAACGAGGTTGTTCAGGGGCGACGAGCGGCCACCTGTAGTGGTGTGATATTCAGGCAACGAGTGTGCGAAATCGTGCTGAAAGAATGGACACGGCGGGATCAGCAACATATACAAACAGAGTGGTCGAAGGGCTGAGACAACTTAATGACAGATGTGATGTCTGTTGGAGGTTGTGGTGGTAGTGGTGGTGGTGGTGAGAAGCCACCAGCGTTGGATGGAATAGGAGTAAAGGGAAGAATAAAGTTAAAAGGGGGAAGCTGGGGAATGAGTGATTACACACCGTTCAAAGATAGGACTCGTTCACTCGTGAGATGCCGGTTGCGTAGTAGAAGGGCAGCTCAATGCAGGAACGGTGTGTTGCTGTACCTGTTTCCCCTGTGTTGCTGACCAGTATGATTAGGGGGATGGTAGAAAAGGAAAGTGAGGGAGAGAAGGGTAAATGAGAGTAAGGGCGCGCGGCGGGAGCAGGGCCGAAGAAAGATTGCTCGCTTTGCCTGGTGTGACGGATTGAGGAAAATAATAAAATAAAATAAAACTTGGGATTTAAGAGAGGTAGAGAAAAGACTGACTTTGAGTTTACTAGGGTTTGACTGTTGGGGGGGGGAGGAGGGGGATGAGAGAGGGTTGAAGGGTTTGCGGTTGAGGGATTAGGGAAAGTGTGAAGAAAGGGAAAGGGAAAGCACGAGCGAGAACTGTACTGAGTACAGTAGCAATTCGGAGCCTTTTCCTAACCGAATCACCGAAACAGACAGGAGTCAAGAGACAACACGGACAGCAAACGAATGGCTGGTGTTCAACGACAACCACGGAGAAATAGGAGGAAGATTCGCTTAACACGACAATAGTAACGAAGGTGGTTGAAAGTTTAGCAAGGAGTGTGGAGGGTATGGAAACTTCTGAAGAGTTCACAATCAATAGAAGGAACTTGTTGATGACGATGAACAAATTCGAGAGTATGTAATCCGCTCCCTTTTTCCCTTTTTCCCTTTTTTTCTTTTTTCTTGATCTCTTCCGCTCTCTCTGATTTCTTTGATTGGGGGTGTGTGTGGTGTAGATGGGAGGCAAGGGCTTTTTCTGGGCTTGTGTGGTGGATGGATGGATGGATGGATGTTTAGCGAAAGAGGCGCAGTGTTCGAAAAATAGAAAATTCGAACGACCACGGTATCAACAAATGATTTCCTTTCTACAAAAGAGAGGAGTGGTAGAAATCAGTGAACGGGAAAACAATTTGTTGTATCATCATACCGGTACTCCCGTTGGCTGGAAAACTGGTGTGAGGATACAACTTGCTGCACAGGGGATCGCGGCAAACACAGACAGACAGCGGCGGCGCTGTGACGCCGCTGCAAGCCTCCAATCTTTATATTATCTCTCCTTCTGATCCGACAAGCCGGCTACAAAACGTAGAAGTGCTGAGAATACTCGTACATGTCAAATATGCGGACAACCCCCCACTACTGTACTCTATCCTTCAAATTCAAATTCACTGATAATTAGCAATCACGCAGTTCAAGCACGTATACTCTCTCTCTCTCTCTCCTCTTTCCTAATCCTTCTCCGCGTTTAAAAAGCCAGGCAAAAGTGCCGTAACTGGTACTTCAGGTACAGGTACACTCCGCAAAACAAAACAAAAAAACAAAATGCAAACAGCAAATTTAAGGCATAAATAAACAAAGTCACACCTTCTTATCATACCTTCTTACACAGCCAACCCAGCCTACCGTACCGTAGCCAGCCCAGCACCCCCCACCTCCTTTTGTCACTGACTTGACTCTCCCAAACAATGGTCTTATTACGGTATCTTATGCCCGCTGGTGTTGTGTTCCCACCATCCATCAATCAAAAATTCAAAAATTCAAAAATATCATATCATATCCCACCCTATCTCTCCCCTCCTCCTCTCATTCTTCATCTTCTTCATCCTCCTGATCTTTGCCCTTTTTCCACATTCCCCTTCCGCTTCTTGTGCTTCCTTCCCTCCAAACATTGGTAACGTATGATACCTCTTCCTCACAACAAGTGAAAATGCGCATATGTATGTATGAATAGACATCTCCAGCTTCCGAGATTACCACCACCACCATACCATCCCTACCGTACCGTATCATACGGTACAGTGCAGCACGAAGTACAGTAGAACCCAACCAAACTTATCGCAGCTGCCTGCCTGCCTCGATCACATCACCTACTCGGGGAAAGTGGTAAATTATCGGATTTATTGTCACAAATTGAAACAGTTGTCCGAATTCTGCAATGGTGGGTGGACAGGGGTTAGTCTACCACTTTCTTTTCGCTTTAACTTATTTTATTTTATTCATCATTATCCCCACCCGCCGTAAGTCTGTAACCCACACCCACCTCCCTCCCAACTTGTTTTTTTTTCTTTTCTTTTTTTTCTTTTTCCCCTTGTCTTGTCTTTTCAATTTCAAGGGTTGCACATCACACAAATTTACAATCTCTTGCCCTCAACTTTGATTCGTAATGTTATGCTTCTTCGAGGGTGTTTTGTTAGGTATGGGCTAGCAACAGGAGCAATGCCTCATCCATTCAATCCTTTTTTGGCTGGTCATCATCGGGAATGGATCGGCTGCAGAAACAGAAGCCCAGCCCTCCAATAATTCACCCAAAACAGAAATGACCTCGTGTTTTTTTTCCGCTACCCTATCTCGCGTTCGTCTCTGTCTCCTCGAGTAAGAACGCGTTTGTCGAATTTATCCCTGACTCTTCCCTTGTTTTTCTTTCCCTTCTCTGCCGCATTAACTTCTATCCGATGCACCATTCCACCAACCCACTTTCGGATGAAGAATCGTCACAAAACTGCCTCAACTTAGCTCGGAATGGATATCGAAAGAATACCTATATGTACAAATACAGTTCACTTCGGCCAAAAAATAAGATGAAAAATATAAATAAAAATATATGGAGACTAAAACTGGTAAGAATGTGCCCCCCTCCCTATAAAAAAGATATATATATAAGACGATAAATGTCAAGGAAAGGGAAAAAAATGAAAACCACCGGCCCCTATCCGAAACATAGTTTTGAGGTAACCGCAGAACCGAAACACCAGCGTGAAAATGAGACCCCGCAAAAAAAAAAAAAAAGCACCACAACAAACCGCCTCCTCCTCCTTCTTCTTCTTCTAAGACACTAGCTCGCCTCCTAACTCCATACCCAATCCAGTGGTGTGTCGGCTGTTACTAGCCGGCACTGAGGGGGACCCTGTGGGGGGATGAAGCTGATCGAAATTCAATCTCTTGCGAGCATTTGCAATGGGAGTTCCTCTCCCGGCACCGACGGACCCCCAAGCGCCCTGAGCTGGGGAAGGTGTGATATTGACAAAATCAGCAAAATTAAAGCCGGTTTGTGGGGTTTGGGGAGCTCCCGGAGTATTCATAACAGATGATGGAAGAGCTGATGAGTTTGATGGAGGTGTAGTCGGTGTGAATTTTGCTTTTGGCATTACTCCAGCTGGTGAGGGGGATGTTGCAAGATATATCAAGAGATCAGCGCCACGATCACCCGCTGGTTTGTTTGAATTCCCCGGTTTGGCCATACGCCTTGGTGGAGTACGAGGGGGACTTGAGTGGAAGGCATGTTCGAAGCCATCCTTATCTTCCTTTGCCCCATATCGATATCCTGGAGAGGATTGTATGGTACGGTTTTGATCTCTCCATGATTGCCGACGTTTGGATGATGGTTGTTGGAATTCGGAAGATGAAGATGTCCGTACTCGTTTTCTGGAGTTGCGAAAATTCGGTAGGGGGCCGATACCAGACGATTGGCTGCCTCGTCGTTTCTGTTGCACGTTTGTCTTATTTTTCCGTAACCAATCGAGATCTCCTTCACTGAAAAAGGAGGTCCCTGGTGAGGGTGATTTTTCCTGTGATCCTCTCTGACGTTTCCTTCGTAGGTCTTCTTCGACTTTAGGTTCGATGGTATCCAGGGTTAAGTTTTCCCATCCATTCTTCGCCTTAAAATTTGCGAGTGCAAGTCGATGTTGAAGAAGCCTTGCGATCTGGGCACTAGAAGTATTAGCAAAGTCTAAAATAGGCACCACACCGATTGCTCGAGTGCGGGGAAATCAAGGAGAAATCACCCTTGATACCTCCGCCCGCCGTATGACCTTTCTGATAACTTCTTTGGTTTGTTTCTCGGTCCAAGGTTTAGATGGTGGTAAGGAAGACATGTTCCAAGTAGGACCAGGAGAAACAGATATAGATATAATTATTGTTGAAAAGGAGCGGCGATTGTAGGGGAATGGGTTTGTGAAAGTAACAAACGTTGCCGCTGTTGGATAGGTAATGAGGAAGTGGGAAAAAAAAACCTTGTTAAGGGGACGGGGCGGGAATTCACACAAGTGGAGAGAGGTTAAGTTTGACGCCGAACTCCTGTTGCTTGCCGCAAGAACGAAAACACAAAATGCAAAGCAGAGAATTGGAAGGATAAGGAAGGGCGGAATACTCGACTAGTGAAAGGAAGAATTAATCTAAGTAGTCTTTCTTTGAATTATCTTTTCCTTGTACCGTACTTGTAGAAATCTCCTTCCTGGTGTTTTTTTTTTCTTTTTCTTCCTTTTTCTTGTTTTTTTTTTCTTTTCTGTTCCACTCGGACTTTTCTGTATGGGGTTTTTGGGTTTTGACCCCACCGGAAGAGCTGAGAAGACTTAAAACGCCCTTGAAGCCAGGGTGATATGATTGGGTAGTGGTTGATTTTCAGGGAATAGAGGCAAAGGGTCAGCGGAGCTTACAAGACTAGGTGAGCGAAGTACCGTAATTGGGAGAGGCGGGTAGGGATAGATAGGCATGGAGATGGCGAGGGAGAGTTTTGTCTCTCTTTCTCTTTCTCTTATGGAACTTTAGAGGGTTAAAAAGCCAAGGGAGCATCCAAAGGGGCGGGATGGTGTGTGTTTACACACCAATAAAGGAGGCTCAAATTTATTTAATTTTTGTATTTATCTCACTTTTAGACTATTTGTTTATTTCCTATTCTCGATTAAACGAGCCTGTTTTGGGATGAAGAGCAGGGGGGGGCTTGGTGAACCTTAGAAGCATGGCTGCGGGAAGATGACGTACATGAATGTTATGCTTGGAGGCTCCAAAGCGGTCGGAAAGCTCCAATTCGTAGATTCAGAGAAAGACTTCCGTCTGGTTGGATTTGTATTTCGATGGCAGGGCGGGAGTAAAGAATTTGCTCGAGTACAGTAACAGCAGAAAAGTGATCAAGATCAGACGAAGGGGAACTTTTAAAATCTCGTAAACATGATCTAGGCCTAACATCGGTCAAATATCAATGCCAATATCAACACCATGAGGTCTAACTGGTGATAAATGATGGTTTTTCCTAAGCCCCCCCTCCCGGAATCAGTTCCCATCCACAGAACCTTTGAGATCTCTTCTGTTCAATTGGGGGATAGTCTAATGAGTGCATCTCTGCGCCACAGTCCCGATAATCCAGTAGTTTTACATTTCTCAGCCCCGAGACTGGTTAAGACGTTATGAGATTATGACAGCGTGAATCTGAGATAAAAAGCTGACACCAAAGTAGATCACCAAGTGCACACACACCGTGTGATACTGTAGATAGATAGGTAAAGCTACACACGGTAACAAAGATAGAATATCTTATATACCGTACCGTCATAAGCTCTACCGTATTCCTATATTTTCGTCGCTTCTTCCCCTCGCTAATAGATAGGTACACCAATCATCATTAACCTCTCCTGGTGATGGACCTTTTTAACCTATCCACTTCTATCCACTTGCCCCCCTAGCTCTCCGGTATACAAGCATTCACAATTTCTATACCGGTACATACAGTATCTTTATTAGTATTCGTGTCCTGCCTTGCCTCTAATTTCCTGCCTATTCTATGGCAGTGTAGCCCTTTAGTACTGGTATTCGCATTGATCGTCACCAAGCAGTCAGAATTACTACTGGCTCCCTTGTTCTTACTTCTACCTCTTATCCTTCCTCCTCCTCTCATGAATACGTACATTCCTCTCCACTCTTCCTCCACCTCCCTCCTTGCTTTTCTTCCTCTTTTTACCCCACCCTCCTCCTTCTCCTTCTCCTCCACCTCCACCTCTTATCCCTAATTCTTCCCTCTTTCTTCCTACTTTGTCAGCTCTCTTTTTTTGGCTGCTTTTGCAGCTACTCGCGTGTTTTGGCTGTTGTCGTGTTAATTACGCCTCTCGCTTTTTTGCATTGTTTCACACACACACTCTGGCTGTCCCACCATTAATTTGTCCAATTACACTCGCTAGCCTCGCTGGCCTGCCTCATAGGCCACAGACAATAGCCGTACATGCCTTCTCCGACTGAATCTCCTTCTACTCATACTCGCTTCTCGTCCAAAATGAAAATGAAGCTTCCCAATTTGCGAAAATCTCGGACCAGCTTTTTTGGCAAATCTGAAGACCCCTCGCCTTCTATCAAAACCGACTCTACCACCTCTATAACCGATACTCCAGAAAATTTCTTGAACTTCCCCAGCGACAAGTCAAAATCTAATAGCTTTGTATCAGCTACTCGTCGTTCCTCACCTGAGAGACCTCGTCCCTCGAGGCCAACTTCTGAAATATATACTTCTAGCAGTGGCAGGATAGATCCAAATGTGCGTACCTTCAATTATTTGAGAAATACTCAAGGGAATACCGCTAACACTTGATAAAAGGGAAGTCCTCCTAATCCAACCATCAGATCATCTTCAGTACCTCTATCACCTTTTGCTCCTCGCCTTATCTCTGCTCAGGAAGGACAATGGTTTCATCAGAGTGTAATTTTGGTATTTGGGGAGGTTGGGGTGTCCGAGCGCCCAATTGATGGAACCATTACTGTACGCCACCACCTAGAGGGATATCCGCCGACTCAATGGCCAGTTACAAGCGGTCATTTCAAGGTTCTTGTGCATCTTGATCCAGGAATGAACCGACTACGCTTTGATTTCTCTGCCTCCAAAATTCCTTCAACCAGTTCCAGCATAACAGTCAATTTCCTACCCTTGACGTCTTGCCCACCACTTCATCTCGCTATCCTTCTTGCTAAGGATTCTCCGGGAGAGTACGAGTGTCATGGTGATCGAAAGCTACGTGAAGGGAATGATGTGCGGATGGCAAAGAAGAAGCTCCGGATGGCAGCGTATGAGATCAAATCACCCGTAAAACTAGTCAATTTTCTAATAAACTCCAAGTTATCTTGCACAGCTTTTTACGGGTGAACAAATGTTCAGGCATAGATTAGGTAGTGATATTTCCCTTTTGTCGGAGAATTGAGTTTCTAACACCGGCCTTAGGTCGGCGATGTTTTCGCCTGGAGGAGGAGTGGGTAGCAGATTCCTTATCCAGTAGAGACGACGGAGTGATGAGGAGTGTTGCAAAGGTCCACATCTTACGTACTCAGAAAACAATTGAGGGTAATAATTCTTGGCTTTATTGACACACATATACCTTGCTTACTTGTTAAAAGATATTCAACAACGAGAGGCCTCTCAGGACGTCCAAGGGATCTGGGATACTGCTTCCGAAGTAGTGGAGGATTATTTTGGAGAAACCGCACCGGCGACCAAGCGACATGTTGCTGTACTAATTATTGATGCTAAGGGAGACTTGAGATTTGGAGATCTTGCAAATCGTTCCGCATTTAGTAATGGCTTGGGACTCTGTGGTAGTCGCTCGTTATATACCCTTCCATCTTGCTTGGAAGAAGTGGTTTCGGCAGTATGTCTCTGACACGAGATCTATTGATTTTATCCGGAGCTAACAGAGTTTATAGTTCAGCGACTGTTCTCGCCCTGGTAATGCGGTTGGAAATAACGATTCCGCCGAGTCCGGAAGCTTTTGGTAGGTCATTTTCAGTGTTTTGTCTCGATGTTGCATCCGGCTTATGGGTGATAAAACAAAAAATAGGGAAATAGCTACATCTGCAATGAAGAACATGATAGAAGCTTTTATCAGTCCCCAGCCACCGACCCAGCCCCGTGATCTTGACCATATTAATAGGACTTTTTTGATGAAGGTTTGATCCCAGTTTGAAACAGGTCTATTAAGTATTCCTTATAATAACTGACTGGGACCTCAGGAGCCATATTCTTTTCGAACCAAATCCCCCGGGCTGAGGTATATATTTTCTAGATCAACGGCCATGTGAATTATCACTGACATATTTCAAGGTTTTGCGTTCCCAAAAATGAGTCTAGTTGGCCCAGGTATGGTTATTTGTTACTAGCGGAATGGTGTCCGAGAGCTAATGATACTCGACCATAAAGGGTTGATTGTCTTCGGTTTCGTTACCATCCCTGTTTCCGTATTCCCACAGATCCTGTACCACCACCTCTACCAGATAACCCGCAGGTCTATGCCGTTGAAAACGGTATTGTTGCGGGAGCTCTGGGTGGTATAGTTTTAGTGGAGATCTACACAGATGGCGTTTACCGAGCACATCGGGAGTTCACCAATAAGCCAGAGCGGGAAGTTTCGTTGCTCGAAGATGACCTCCGAGGGATTTTGCCAGACGATCATAAAACTAAGCCTATGAAACTCAGGATATACTCCGCGGGGCAAGGGAAAACAGTTGTGGAAGACTTTTCGACTATCAAAAGCTCCAAGGTCCAGTTGCCCAATGGTTATGGGGTAGCTTTCAAAAGCTCTTCGCTCGGAAGACCAAAGACTGGGGGATCTGAGCCCCAACAACTTATATTGCATACAGTGACTCCCGGAAGGATGTTGACTAGCATTAGGGTATTTCACAACTCGACATTGGGAGGATTAGAGTTTATGTATGAGGATTCATCAACTCAGCTGTTTGGCCGTAGGGAGAGCAGCGAGAACCAGGAAAAAGTAGAGGTTTCGGACTTTCCTTTGGATACAAGGAAAGGGGAGAGCCTGCTTGGATTTTGCGTGCGCTCAGGAGCTCAGGTCGAGGGGATTGAGATCTTGACGAGCTTTGGACGCCGGTCGCCTATGTTCGGAAATCCACATGGTGGTGGCGCAAGGTAATTCGGCCTATCCTGAATATTTGACAACCCGAAACTAAAGACAGTAATAAGCAGCAATACCTTGATACCTCCCCGAGGACGTTCGATCGCTGGCGTCTCAGGAAGCTATGCTCAATGTGTGGACGGGTTTTCAATACTCTATAAATAAGTAACGGCTTACGACTTGACCACTCCACATCTAAAATATTCTTTGTTTTACAAGCGGTTTATGCATTTGGAATTGTTTGACTATCGTTGATGATATTCCTCCATTACTGGGAGGACCTTTCTGGCACATAAAATACATATGAGGGGATGGGAAGTTCCATTCTTTCTTCTCTTTCTTTATGTTTAATAGGTTTATTGAGAGGTTTCATTATATGAGGGCCATTGTGGAGACCTTGTTAATAGCTGGCCCTCTTAGACTGGTGGTGGTGGTGGTGTAGGGTGGTTGTTGTAACGAAGGCAGTACCTACGGACGTGGAACACACTAGTGGTACGACGGTTTCTATGTGGCATATTATGAGTTGGGTTAAGCATAGAGAGGAGGAGGAAGTTTTTCATAATCTTCAAAAAGCACGCGGATTTGATATTCTTTTTTTTCTTTTTTTTTCTTCTTCTTTTCCTTTTCCTTTTCCTTTTTTTATTCATCCTCACCAACACAGTTCATACTTAATGATGTACAGTACAATTTGAGATGTCAGATGATTGCTCACTTTTGTATTGCATACATCGTGTAAGTTTGACGATTGACGAACTGGGTAACCCCGTGTATATAGATATAAAAGTAGAAAAATGAAGAATTCTGTATACACAAGAATGGCATCTTTTTTTTTCTCTCTCTCTTGGAACCATAGATCCTCAACTATAGTTACATGACCAAACCCCACCACCAAACCCTCCATCCATCCATCTATCCATTCTATCAAAATCAAAATCAAACAATAACCTCCCCAACATCTATCATAGCAGGCCTGAACGAAGCCCGCGGGTCATCATCCGTCTTGCTGGGCAAGTCCACCTGCGTAGCCGGAGAATACAAGTACCAGCCCTTGAGCGCATTCACAGCAGCTCGAATCCTCGCCTCCTCCATACTCCCGCCATGGCCCTCCCCGATCTTCTCGAGGCCGGAGTAGACGCCGACGACAAAGACGGGGGCGATAGACTTCCTACCGGTCTCACTGATATGCCTGGCAACGGGCGCCTCGAACCCCTCGCGCGAGCAAAGCCTGGACAACTCGCGCGTGGGCTGGACGAAATTGAACAGCTTATCCACATCCAACCTCCGACTGAGGACGTGCTGACGGAAGAACTGCTTCGTGGCGCTGACGCCCTCGTGCAAGTAGACGCCGGCAAAGACGGAAGCGACGAAGGAAGCCATAGCTTCCTCCTCGGGCACGCCTTCGATGCGCTTCTCGCCCCTTTCCTGCCAGGCCTTATACCCGCTCCTCTCCCCCACTTCCGCACCAGCCGGCAAGCGCTTGAACTGCAGCAGTCCCGCGTCCACATCCGCTCGTGCCTCGGACGCGCTTTCAACGCCCCACTCGCGGCCCATCGCCGCGAGCGCCTTCTCGCCGACGTATGCGCTCACCGCGGCGCCCAGGACTTCGCTGGGCAGGCGCGGATACGTGCACAGTAGCCACTCCGTCGCGTAGTACTTCACCAGCGTGGTCCCCAGCGCGGTCAAGGAGCGGTTGTTGAAGTGCGGGTTCGCGTCCGCGCTAGGGTGGATGAGCGCCCGTGCGAGCGTTTGCACGGGGAACTTGGGGTGCAGGATCAGGCGGGCGTGGAGCGCTGCTAGCTTTGCGGAGGTTGTTGGCGAGCGGCTGGGCGGGAGGGTTGTGGGTGCTGATGGAGCCTGCGGGGGCGGAGGCGCGGGGGAGGTGGTTACCGGAGGTTGGGGGGTTGGGGTTTCTACTGCTGATGGTGATGCGGAATTGTGGCGGAGAGTGCTGGTCGAGAGTGGTCGGAGGAGGAGGGGGAGATTTGTGGTGGTGGTGGTGGTGAAGTGGGGTGTTCTTCGTACATGGTGGGGCAGGAACGTCCGAGCGTTCGAATGTCGGATTGTTGGGAGCAATTGATCCCGGAGTATGCCTGCACAGCGTATCCGCTTCATTGGCGTATGTCCCGGTGATAAGAAAAGATCGCTTCCTTTCTTTCTTCTGTTTCTTCCTCAAATATTTGGACTCCTGGGGGGGGGGTGGTGAGGGATGTTTCTGGGTGGTGTGTGTCGTTGAAGGAAAGTTTTGAAAAAAGAGCCGCCAGGCTAAGGCGTCTTGGCAACGCTTGAGGGCCCTTTTTGGTAGTTTCTCATGAGGACTTGAGACTTGATTGACGTCCTTACACTCTTACTCCCTATCCTCATCTTTGTGGGTTACCGTAAAAACTAAAATAAACGAAAAATGAGCTAGGCGGTCAAATTAGAGTGAAACATGCCAAGCACGCTAAGGTTGAGTGTGCAATATCATTTTTCAATTCTTAGCTGCTATTCAAAAGAAATATTTTCATCATCACTATCACTACAGCTTTCGTCTTCTTCTGCCTCACACCCAAGAATACTGCCAACCTCTTCCTGCTCAACCAAATCCTCCAAATCCTCCTCCAAGGTAAGCTCCCTCCCATTGTGACAACTTGCTAACCCCTCGACTAGGTATCTGGTTTCAATTCCTTTTATGGAAATCTCTGTATCAGCACTTCCATCAATTGGAAGTGACAAACTGACATAGTGAAAGGAGCAGTGAACCACTTCTACCTTCTCCCAGGAAAACCTCTCCCAAGCTTCCCTTACAGCCCATGTAGCAGCAATTCACTGCCATCTGATCATGCTTCCAGTAAGCTTCCCTCCTCCCTCTAAAATTCCTTCCTCCTCTTGATCAATAGCATCCAATCATGTATCTAACTCTTTCTATAATATAGATTAATTAATATTTGATTCATAAAAGATAAGTTCTCCCCTCCCTACACCCTCTTTACCTTTAAAATATCTTTGAATGGCCAGTTAATTGACACATCTAGCAGTTGAACCAGGCTGGTGCACCCCCCAGGAATCATACTTATAGTAATGTCATTAGCCTGCAATGTATCACGAACCTCTTCAGTCTTGTGTGCTGCAAAAAGATCTATTATAAGGAATGATGGCTGATCACCATGTGCAGGAATGAGTTGTTCATCGAGTCACTTGAGCATATTGCTGGAGTTGGCATATGTGGTTGTCTTAAATTTGACAACCACATGACTATCATGTAGTCTTCTTTTGATGACAATTGTTGGCTCGATGCCTTTTCCTCTACAGAAGACTAATGGCTTCACCTGAGGGACCCCATCTGTGAATATGGTGAGTTGAATCGTCCCTTGTCATTTATCCCATCCTGATGCACTAATTGCTTGTACCCAGATTGTTTTTTCCCCCACTTTACTATAAGTTTACCCTTCGAGATACTCGAAGGGTAGAGGAGTTTGATCCATGTTGCAAATGTTTGCTAACATATATCTTCCTACAGGACTAGGTATATCCCCCAAACCCATCACATTATCTGGACGAAGCTGACAATTATGACAATTGAATTTCATCCAGTCAAGAATTGCTGATGAGAAATCTGCAGGTAATTTACTTGCCTTATTAGTTATCATACGTAAACTTATCTGATGTGTATATAGAAAACCTCAGAACCAGCCATTTGAAAACTTAAACACCTGAGTCTCCTTTCCTAGATATACCTTTTTGAATAGTTCTTTGCTAATATGTCTAAACCAGCTTCACTGAATTGGCCACCCAATCGCCCTCCTTTGTCGAAACTCTTCATAGAGTTCCTTCTCAAGCTCTTGCCATTGCCATGGCCATCCTCCTCCTAACATCTACCATTGTTGCTGCTTTGCATCATCAAATTTTCCCTCACTCTCTTCCTTCCTCTATCGATGTAAATTTCCAACAGGTATATTGAAATACCTCTCCACCTCCATGACTGTTGGTTCTTGAAACTTACTTGATCTACACTTGATATGGCTTTCATACCAATAGGACAGAACTCGAAGCTTGTAACCTATGGTGTAGGACTGGTGGTGATTGGAGGATTTCTTTTGGTGAACATAAATGATATCAGCTAATGGTTTTCGTTTAGGTCCTCTTTGCTTTTTGATTCTGGCATAGAATTTGTCTGCTGGCAGTGGTAGTAGAACAGGCTATACTTGAATTCGGCTACAGATTTTGGGTTCTTTTGCCAATATTGTGAATGGTAAGTTGTAACTAGTTCTAGATACTGGTATGTGGTAAAAGGTAAATATTTCTTACTTTTATTTGAATAGCATACACTATGATCATGACAAGATGTGGTTGAGAATATGCCAAGAAACTCAACAAAAATCTACCTAAGACACTAATTTCCTCCTCCCCTGCTTGATTCACCTTAAATCAACCTACTAGCATATTTTTCTTTTATTTTAGTTTTTACCATAGGGGTCATTTAGGGGGATAGGGAGGTTCACCCAATCAATGCCCTTTGAGTGATTTTCATGATAGCTTCAAAGTCTTTATCCTTACCTTGGACAATTCATTGTTTTCAATGCTCCTTGGCTTGCTTTCTTTTGTTTGGCTATTGATATACCCCTTGGATGCCCTCAGAGGCCTCAGTATGCTCACCTACCAAAGGCACCCTACCTGGAACCACATTCTTTTTGTGCTGGCAGATGACTGGGACTACAGTTTGTGGTTTGAGGAGCCTCCCGAGGCCTGAGTCCATATCTTTTTTATTGACACTGCCTAGTACAGATACGAACATGATTCTGATAGCCTTTCATTCTTTTTTGTGTTTATTCCAGCACCTTTTTAAAGGAACCCTAACCACCCTTTGGCACATAAAACCTGGGAGTTGAGTTTTTTATTTCTCCTAGGTAACTATCATAAGTCCTGGGTAAACTCCAGGTAATCCCAACTTGAAGGGGTGTCTTCACCTTCCCACTCTGCGGGAATGGCTTTGACCCCCAAAATCACTCACCATACCTTGGAACTTCCAGCCAACTTATCTAGTGGCCTTGGTGTGGTTACACAATTTCGGAAGCCTTGGCTTACCCCCAGGCACTTTGGTGGATTTTAGGACCTCGTACTGTCTGTGTGATGCAACTTCAGCAATGCAATCAACAATATTTCAGCACTAATCTCAATGACACCTGACTTTGTCTTCTTGAGCCAGCACCTTTTGACCTGACCTTGGACCCTCTCAGGGAGACTCCTTTGAGTCCCACGAGGGGGGGCACTGCAGAGGTCTTGCTGGGGGAATTTTCAGGAGACTGGTCGGCACTAGGGGTTTGTTAGGCATATGGAAAAAAGGGCCAAAGTTACCCGGCCTTTACATAGGATTATTTCTACCATACCCCTGCAGCCCCCATGTAGGGACCGGACATCATTACGGTATTTCGGTCGAGTTGCGTCCCGACACTTTAGCCACAATAAATGGCACCTTCAGCATAACACCATATACGTCGTCGCCGTCCGTCCGACCGGATGCTGTCCATAGGATATATGAGAGGGCACCTTTGGCGACTCATGGGAAGTGACTCGGAGGAATTTGGTTAAGTTTTGAGCAAGCTATTACCTTGTACATTAGCAGTTAAATATTATGGCTGATAAGTGATGGGACGATTTGGGAAGAAACCTTAGTGACCGAATATCGTGAGCCTATGGCACCGACGGGTAGCCATAGAGCCGAGCCTTTTGCTTTGAAAGAAGTAGTGCCCCAAGAGGGCCTACTCGAGAATCGGTATGAGAGGTTTTCGCTGGATAAGCTATTGGCTCGATCCAGAGCAAAAAACCCTATATATCCGATGGGCCTTGTGATGCATCAATATGCAACACAATGGCCGCGCTCATTCATTAAAGCTGATCACTTTATGTTTTGAGGCAGAACAATTGGTATAGTTGCCATTAGGGCGGCATACTCAAATTAAGTTCATATAGTGGAGAGATCGAAGGCTACCTACTGGAGGGGTGTTCACACCCCCCAGAAACAATAGGAGTTCGAAGAGATCAAAGCTAAGCAAGGCAAATATTCTCAGGGTCAAAGGTGTTCGCACTTAAGAAAGTTAAGAGGTTTTTGACGGAGGTACTTAGATAGTATGGGAGTTGATTGTAGCCCGCGATAACCCAGACGCGGAATATAAATATCGAGGTACTCCCAGCTATCAGAAACATCAAGCAACGGAGAAGAGATCTTATTAATATATTTATTACCTTACTCTTGAAAAACTATTATTACACATATCCTTTATAAAATACTTCGGGAAATACGAGCCTACCTTAACAATCTTCGTTTTATCCTACTTTACCTTATTCCAAGAAGCTTACGGCCTAGACCTACCGGCTCTATCTACGGTTGGACTACCCCATAACAGGGTTCATGTGTGGCCCTGCTCTGGGGAGCTCTAGATCACTGGTTACTTGGTTCTGGGGAGGGTTTCTTTTGTGGAGGGGTGGCTGCGGGGCGACGAGTGGGTCACTAATGATGTATTTGTGGCAGGTGGCCAGGAGGTGGATTTCTTTCAGGGGGCCCTTGGCTGGGGGGGGGGTATCTCACGCTGGTTGCTAGATACAATTAAGTTTGTGAAATGGGGCTTACCCCCGGGCTAGATAGAATGAATATATAAGGTTTCTCCTTACACTCCTCACGAGATTGCACTCCTCGCAGGATTTTTTCTCCCTCTAATGCCAACTCTCAGAGTGATCAGCGATTTACTAGTCAGGAATCTCGCGATGGGTGCAATCTCATCAGGGGTGTAAGGACGCTGAACCTTACGACGTTCTTAACTTGTCACGACTAATAACTAACTTACAAGTAGAAGTGGCAAGTTGAGTCTCATACTCTCGACATCAACAATACACCAACAAAATAAAACATAAGCCTGGCATATAATAATCACATAACCCATGCAGCAATTACCTTAATCCAATAAATAGCCAGACATATCATCACACCATTATCACATACAGTAGTTAGACTTCGAAAGAATTCAAATACTGTATACCACAACCATGGCACGGCTGAATGATAAGAAAAGGATAAGGAAAATAAACGAGGCAGACAAAAGGGCGTAATATAGCAAACACAATAACAATCAAACCCTCACTCCTTAAGTAATAAGTCGAAAGCATCCAAAAGAACCCCTTGAACCAAAATATTTTCCACACGATCCCAAATAAGATGATACTGTAGAACCAAAGCTAACGCATCAATGGATATATAGAGCATTTTACTAGAAGAAACCCAAAGCAACCAAAAAAGGTAAAAAAGGTAACAAGTATGATAGCAGCAAAAGGGGTAATAAATCCCAAATCGGGGGCTTTTTTTCTTCTTTTCAGTGAGTGAGCCATAAGGAGAGAAAGTTAGGAGTAAAAAGTAAGCTAGTAGTAACAGGAAGATAAATAAAAATCATGTACTAAGAAAATAATGGTATGATAGACGAGATTATTGGTCCTGATAGCTCAAACAGAAGGAAAAAAAAAAAAAAGAATCAAAGGAAAAATCGTCCCTCGTGTACAAGACAACCCAGATATTGGAAAAGAAACAGATAGGACAGATAACAGGAAAGAAAAAGAAAAAACGCGTAGGGGACGCCCGGATCTCAACCAACCCAGTAAGTAATATAATCGAAGATTAAACGAGCCTGGCATAACGCTTCGATAAGTCTCGATATTTGGTTTTGTTAGAAAACCCCAAAAGGAAAGTTAGAAAGAAATACAGATTTCCAATCCTCCACACTATGCATACAGAATACATCCTGAAAGAAAAGCTTAAATAAAGATAACGTGGCTCTTGGCTAGAAAGGGCCGTGTGGTTAATATATGAGCCTTAGCTCCCATCCGTTCTTTGCTGCTGCTCCAGCCTCACCTTCGGATTCCTGAGGTGAAGCAAATGGAGATTCCTCACGAATCTCGATAGCCTGAACCTTCATATCCTGGCCTTCCGGCATCTCTCTGACGAATTCGTCGTCAACGAGGATGGTAAGCCCACGGGGATTAACGTGAACAGTTCGAAGTACAGTTGAAGAATCAATTCCACATTTAGAGGCAATGGATGTAGCTAGACATGATGAGGTACGGGCTTGGAGGTAAACCGCTCGGTAGTACTGGTTTGCCTGTGGAGGCGACCCAATTGGCACCGGGAGGATGTATATAGACATTACTATAAAATTTGTCAGTTAAATCATTGACCAATTTTGGAGAATAAAGAAATATCACTGACCGGGCTTGAGAATACTCTCTGGGGGCGGGTTATACGAAGAGTCAATCCCGATTGCTTCTATCCAACCAGAGAGCATACCAGTATCAGGCTTGACACGAACCGGAGCATCAGATACACCCAGATGGTGCGGTTGTTGTTGGGGGGGTGGCAGAGGCTGGAATCCCCTCTCCCAATCGCGTCTTTCTGGCGAGTTGAAAGTATCACCATGCTGGCTGGAGATTGATGCCGAGCTCGGCGTTGGTGAAACAAACGAGGATGCGGTGGTGTTCGTGGTGGCCACGCTTGATCTCCTTCTCGCCCATACATCTTCTGAGATTTCTGGCATCTCTCCAGGCAAATGGACTGGATGCAGATCGGGATCGTCGATCTCACTCCCTCGGAGATATAATACACTGACGGCCCGCGTGCTGGTGAACATGTCCTGCATATTGGCCAGCTTGGCATTGGCATCCTCCTCCTGAGTCCTTCCTCCACCGACAGAACTTGCAGAAGACATTGACCATGTCCGCTTATGCTTTAGTGCCTTTCCAGGTTTTCCAGAATCCTCATCCTTTTTGCCTTTCTTGCCGAATACTTTCATACCGGTCCCCTCAACCTGGTTTGCTTGCTGCCTAAGCTTCTCAATAGTCTTCTTAACATGTAGAATGTCATTGGCCAACTTTCTTTCCGCCCCATGGTCCCGAAAAAGCTTAACCTTACAGAAGCAGATTTCCGGTTGTTCTGGAGGGGATTGTGGTGAACCTGACGATAGAATCTCGGTCTTGGCACATAATCTCACAGGAATACCCTTCACACCCTTCGAATGGCTAAAGTCCGTAGAAAGGAAGTTGAACCGTACGGATACGGAGGTCTCTGGAGAACCGGAAGGCGGAGGAGACCATATAACGGCGAAACTATCGAACGATGCTGTCTCAATGTCGACCCTCCCTTTCTTCTTGTCATCCTCGGATTGAGAAGACGCTTCAACGTACTCAACGGCTTGTAGTTTTCCGCCTCGCTGATGAGCTTCATTAGTTCCTCGACCTTCCTTCCATAGTTGCCAACACGACGCTGGTCTTGAGCGTTGTGTTTCATCATGAAAAGATATTCGAATATAGGTACGATACCTCATGGGCCCAGTGCTGGGGGGCGGAGGGTTGGCATCCAAGATTGATATTGCATATGCTTGCCCCTTGTTAAGATATGTAACTGGAATTTCGTCGGGATGCTTTATCATCGCTGTGGGTGCGTTCAAAACAACATGGAAGCGGAATCTATAATAGATTGCGGAGTTAGCAAACGAACATCAAACATTGTTCCTACAATTCCACTGGTGATGGATTGTTGTTAAGGAATGGTAAACCGGGAAACGGTAACGCAATTGAGGAATATGATGTTCTGATGAGTGATGGCGGTAGGAATAAGACAAACCCTTCGGATGACGCAATTGGCCCAAGCTCATGGTCGTATTGCTTCCCCTCCAACGCTAATAGCTGGGAAGCCCTCATCACAGGTCCTTCCAATGGTCCAGGCTCTGGCAAGATCTCACCCCCACCATCCCCCAAGTCCATAGGGCTACTCGGCCCTGGTGACGCCTGATCATACTGAGTAGGGTCCAGAAAATGGGGCTGCAGAGGCTGACTGAAAGGATGGTAGTTATGGAATTGATGTGGTTGAATGGTTTGCGGATTATAGTCTGGGACAACGATACCGCTGGTGGTTGGTGGAGCCATCACTGTGGTATTCGGTAACGATAACGGTGTCCCTACACTAATTCCTACACTCGGGGTTTGGAGATCATTGTGAGTTTGGTTGTACACGGTATTCGTGCCGCCCGGAGTTGGTGTGAAAAGACCAGGAGGCTGATTCGCGAATGCTGCAAATGCAGCGGACGTGGGGTCCAGTAGCGATGGAGTGAAGCGAAACGGCTCCGAGGGTGCTTTTGGTGTTGGTTCGAGATCTTCATGATCATGCCCGAATCTGTTAATCCAAACAGAAAAGATTGTCAGCGGGGTGGCCCGAAAGCTTCATCTCCATACCTTTTCGAATATTGTGGGGTGATTTTCTCTCAAAAAAGACCAATTGGTAAGGAGGACAGGAAAAAAGAACTTCCCCCCCCAACACAATGACAAGTATTCCACCCGATGGAGTGTACTCGAGTAGAGAAGGAGAGAAACAAGAACAACTCGCGCTTCAAGAATATGACATGGAACTTGCCTCGGCTGATTCAGAGTAGAATCCTGTAGTCCGCCTGCTGTCTGCAAATGCGACTCGCTTGGCCCGCTCGTTGATCCTGCGCGTACGCCAGGGAACGATTGTCGAAAACGTTCAAAAAGCTCATCCGGAGGTTTTTGAGATGACTGCCTGTGAACATCAAAACAACAACCGTAGCAGAAACCCCACCGTCAGCCTTGAAACCCTCCTATAAAATATTGAAATCCAACAGATTAATCCACCAGACAATACAATGGTGGACCCCTCTTGGTCTCTTCTTCGCTTTTCTTCTCTTTTTCCCTATTCCCTTTTCCTCTGCACATCCACTTTACCTCTCACCAGAGTACGGATACCACTATGGTACCGGTAACCCGTGAGCCACAGAATGAAGGGTAATAGGGAAACTGGGAACAGGAAATAAACAGACTAAACATTGAGATCGTCAGGGCACGAACCTGTTGCGAAACATAGCTGATCAACAAGCAGAATCAAGGAAGTGGAGAAAAAAAAAATTAGGATATAACGGAGGTGGTAGTATTCGTCAAATCGAGTATTTTCAAGGTGCTGTAGGGGAAGTCGCAACTTGCTTCCTAGGCGCAGAGTTAAGAGAAGCAGCAAAGTGGCATGGGGGGGAGGGAAAATAGAGAGTGGGTGATATTTCTTCTCCTCTTTCTTTCCTTTTTCTTCTCAAATGGAGCTTTGCGAGATTTGCATGCACCCAAGAATGGCAAAATAGACGGATGGGATACAATACAGCGGTGTGGCGCGGCAAGGAAGATAGACTAAGTCAACAGTCCCTTCCTCCCTCTCACACTCACTCGCTCTCTCGCTCTCTATACTCCCCGCCAGCAGACTCAAGTAACCCTAAGGTGTATTTAAGTGGGTGAATGAATGAATGAATGAATGCCGGTAGGGAAGTTGGTAGGGGATAAGGATAGTAATAACCATTTGGGGCTCCTGTTTCTGTGACCCCCTAACTGCTTCTGCTATGTACGAAGAGCTTCTTTCTCTTATTTCTGGGGCAACGAGGGGGAAGCTGATTGGTCGTATCATACGCGGGGTCGGCCGTAGGGTCAAGCATAAACAACATATTGAGGGGTACAAGATGAGAGGAAAGAGGAAAAGAGAGGTAGAGATCGTGGCATAGTGGGCTAAGGCTGATGATTATGATGATGATTATGATGATGATGATCATAGATTAAAATTCGACCACTTAACTATTCCTTCCCACCACCGACTTCGGCGCCGGTATGATAACACACAATATTATAATAACAAAAAGTAGTATTATGGTTCCAATGAGATCTGTGGAATTGTTGTCCTGTTCACTCACCTACCCATCTATATTGTACTCACCTTCTACTTCTCATCTTGTATGGTCCTACCGTACTGCACAGTACACGCTGCACATCTACCTAACCTTATCCAGATTCTCCCTTTTCTCCCTTTTCTTTCTTTCTACGATATTCTTTCTCTCCCCTTCTTTCTTTCCCCCTTAGATCCCTATACATACGCGAGAATTATTTAGCGGGTATAGATATACCGGCACATACATACACACACCAACGCACATAAAAGTACATAATTATCATACTCGTACATACATACATACATCCACCACTACATACTACCGGTATACTTTTAGCATCGTGGTGTGCTAATAGTAGGTGGTGAGCTAGGGGCAGATTTTCCCCAAGGCCCCGGTAATATCACTCTCACTCTACTCTACTTCACATTCGATCGATATCGATCAGGCGGCGGCTTCTACCGGCTCAAGAACCCCTTCTGTCTGGTTGTCTGTCCGTCTGTCAGCGGCCCTTGTGTTAAGGCATGAAAAATGATGATGCTTTTTCTCAAAACAAAACTTAGATTTACAGCCTTTGATAGGAGAGAGCAGAAGGTTGGAGAAACCTAATGGTGCTTTTTTTGCTTTCTCTCTCTTTATTTTTTCTGATGATGATGATGATGATGATGTTCGAGGGGCAGACGCGTGGTCGTGACCAAACATATGCATATTGACCTCACAGGTTTGTCGATCTCTAACTTTTTCACTCAGTTGCTTATTTTTTCTTTTTTTTTTCTTTTTTTTTTTTGTTGTTTTTATTTTTCCCATTCGTTGTGGTGGTGGTCATTTTGTGTTTTCCATCATAGCAGAGCACTTGTGTCTAAAGGCAGATGTGATAGACGGATGGGAAAGGTACAGTAGCTGCAGTTTGTGGAGGGAATTGACATCCCCAAGTAACGAGCCAGCCAACTAAAAGCACAATTCGGGTGAGAGAGTGATGGAGACTCCAAGTTACAGCACCACAATCAAGGACGAATGAAGACTACCGGTGTTTTTATGATAATGAGTCCTTTCACTTCAAACTCACAACAACAAAATTGAACCCAGGCTTCAATAACAAAAGTGGATGGAGGGGGGGACAAGGAAGAAATCCTGGACGTGCGTTTCGTCAGAAAATCAACAAACCCCGGCCAATCCGTCCGTCATTTCAAACGGTCGCTGGGGCAGGCATCGACACTTCCCTCCTTCAGTGCATTGGATAACTTACCGATCAACCTCCCCGCCATCGATCGCCACACCTTTGCGCGTTCCGTGCGATCACTTTAGTGCGGATTGCCGCAACGTCCTTCGTGCGTGCAGTGCATCCCAATAATACAGATGTGGCGCATGACGACCGCTACGACAATCAATGCCTCAGCTGAAACTCAAACTCCCGACGTTGTTGTAATACGGTATGGTTTTGGACGTCTGGAGTATTATCTATCATGCTTGTGGCATTCGAGCAATTCAAATTGACTGGTCGGCTTGTCTGCCATACACCCGGCACGGACACACACATAATCCCCAGACGAACATGCAAGCAAGCAAGCAAAGCAAGGCAAAGCAAACGAGTCCCGTAGCAGAAAAAAAGGTTGATAACCTATCGGTGGGAAAAGCCCCCGTAGCTGGCCTGGTGGATAACTTAACTTGGCTTACCGAAAAAACTTAACAGTAAAGCAAGGGGAGAGAAGAAAAGAAAATTTGATAATAAATTCGACATGAGGGTTGAAGGGCCTATGGTAGGCTGTCAAAGCATAGCATAATTTCCTGCAGATTTGGGGTCCGTTTGGCACCTGGAACTCGGAACGGGTTGTGGGTTTCTTGGATTTCTTCCATCTCTACAAGTATGATACCATAAAAACTCTTGCGATTCGCTATCCCCGCAAGGCCTTTGGTCTCCGGATTCAGAGACAAATGCTCCCGAGAAGGATTAATGCTTTCCCCTCACGGTATAGCATGAGCCATTTGGACGTGTTGGATCTCATTAATTGGTTTTCGTAATTGTGCTAACTTGTGGGCTAATGCTGCGATCTGAGGCCTAGCGAATCGCAAGAGTTTTTACGGCAACTAACTTTACGAGGTAGATAGGTAGTCTAGGGACCACAGAGCAGTTTACGGCTCTTCCCGTTCAATCAATCAGTTAATTAATATAATTAGTGTCAGCCCTGCTAGCAACACATGTCTAGGCAGGTCACAAGAATTGAAAATCTTTCATTTTTTGCAAAATTGGATGTAATGATAGGGGCAGACACTAACCTCGGAAACCCAGACTCACTTCAAATCCTTTGTCCGCAGATTGACAAGGGACTGACTGGGCTTCCGAGCTTACCGTAGACAACTACACAAAGTGCAAATGGAAGAAAGTGCGATGGTGGAAGTGGCTTTTCTCCCCTTTTGAGATTAATTGGGGATTTGTCTTTGACTGACAGTTTGGCTGGGATTCATGCTGTAAGTTACGGCAGGGCATCTACAAGTAATACTTCAGTTTACTCTGGGCCGCCGCGCAGTTGACGGACAGGCAAGGCAGCCAGAATATCAATGTTGCCCTACCGTATTATCTTGAATAAGAGAGAATTGTCTCAGGATGTCAAGGTTGCCTCTCTAAGTAACGCATGGTTTTTTTTTTGCTGTTGTTTTCTCTGTAACCTTATTGCATTCTTCTAGCCCAGGGTTAAGTCCTGTTTCATGAACTAAATCATATCTACCTAAACCAGCATGAGATACTCCCCTCAGCCAAGGGCCCCCTTAAAAAAATCCACCTCCTGACCACCTGCTACAATTCCATCATAAATGACCCACTCATCATCCTACAGCCACTCCAAGCACAAAAGAAACCCTCCCCAGCAGCCAACCAAACTAAGCAAACTGAAAGCAAAAATAAGATACAAGGCCCCAGTTCAGCTCCCACACAGCCCTTCCACAAGTCTAACAGTAACTGCTCCAAATGTAGCTGCTCTTAACTTCTTTGATGGTGGTATTGAGTGCAAGCTATATTGCCATTAATAGGCTCAAGAAAGCCTCCTGAATTAACCACTGCCTCCCTATAACCCTACACCCTACCTCCACCTCAAATTGTCCCAGCTCAGCTACTGCCAATCCCCAAAGTAGCAGTTGCCTGAGGGTAAGCCAGAGCTTCTGACATGGTGTGACCACACCAAGGCAACTGAATAAACTGGCTAGAGAAAGTCCAATGTGTGGGTGATAATTTTTGGGGGTCTAAGCCATTGCCTGCAAAGTGGAGAAGTGAAAAAACCCCTTCATATTGGGTTGCCTATGGAAACCCTAGGTCTTACATGCCAAAGGGTGATTGATAGTATAGGTCCTGGAATGATTGCAAAAAAGAATGAAAGGCTATCGGAATCATGTTTGTGCCTGTGCTAGGTCAGATCAATAAGGAAGGTATAGACTCAGGCCTTAAGAGACTACTCAAACTACAAACTGTAGTCTTAGCTATCTGCTAGAGCAAAAAAGAATGTGGTACCAAGTACTGGTACCCTCAGTGGGCAAGAAATAGCCATGAGAACGTAAGGAAAAACTTTTGCCAAGTAAAGGTAAAGAAAAACATGCTGTAAGGTGAGGGTAAGGAAAAACAATCCCCAAGATTCAAGAGCAGGACTTCAGGGGATCCTTAATGATCTACAACAAGAACAAGTGAAAAAACATAAAAAAATCCCTACAAACAACCAATAAAGGAGAACCAATACAAGCTAGACAAACTAAGGAAAACTTTCCCACAGCCACCTGTTATTGAGGGCTACACCAGCCAATGAAAGAGGGTTTCCAAAGGGCATTGAAAAATCATAGATAATATCTAAGAGCTGAATAAAGACTTTGAAGCCATCATGAGATTGCAATAAAGGGTGTTGATTGGGTAATCCCCCCTGGGACAGGAAAGCTTGGCACCACTTGAGAAAGTTATTTTCTCCCATCTTCACCTTAATCAGAAAGTCTGACATCCTGTTATGATCAGCTATAAGATCTCTCCTAGCTTATATCTCACAACAGGCAATGATGTCAATTTTTCTTCTATTAGTCAGGGAGATACTTACCTTGACTTCCCTGCTCCTTTGAGAGTTCTAATACTTTATTTTCTTACACTACATCTTAGATATTAACCATTGTGAATACTAAGTCCTTATAGTACTAACTGGTATTAGTTTTGTTCCTTCTTCATGATAGTTCATCTTGTAGATAAAGAACATAAAGGTGTTTTATTGATAACTTATAAGATAGGAAATAACTTAGGTGCTTGCATGAAGAACTAACTATCAGGTCCTACTGACCTCCTTATATAGTTCTTCCAGCAACCCACTTACAAATTAATGAGTCACAATTGTGACTCATATACTTGCATAACATATAACCTCATGATCATACTTGGTCATGCGCGAAAGTCTCATGACCTTAAAGGGGTCATGTGCGAAACCTCATGACTCGTATAAACAAAGTCATGCCTCTTAATCCTTATGACTCATATGTGCTCATATGAGTCAATGCTCAACATACCAATCACATTCAAACATAAACAACTATGACTCACAACCATGAGTCATGTAAAGTCCTATGACTCGTATGTGAGTCATAGTATGAAAATATAACATCATATAACTCAACTTAGTTATGTGCAAAGACCTTTTAAACAAATGAAGTATTATGACATACAATCGTATGTCATGTGAAACCATTACAAACTATGCTAGGTTTGTAATACTAGCTCCCCTCTCCTTAAAAACTCAGTCCCTTGAGGATCTGTGACAGTACCTTTTGTAGTATACATCTTGATCTATGTTTTCTTGCAATCTTCCCACTTCATGGGAGATTTTCCTAATCCTCTTTTCCACTTCCCTTCTCATGTATCTTTCCCTCTCCACTTTTGTTTCCAAGGCCTTATTCCTGAATCTCAGGACTTTTTCTTCTCCTCTTAGATGGTTGATGGACCTTCCTACTCCATCTACTGTGCTTTGTAGTTGTTCCAGCCTCTTTCGCTAGTCTTCGATCATTTTCTGTAGGTCCTCCTTCGATATACATTTTTTATCCCTCTCTTTTTCCTCTGGTTTCGAACCTGAAACCTGGTCTTCTCCCCTACTCACTCTTTTCTTCCCTTTTCTATGGAAGGAGCAATGGGTGTGCATGCAGTCCTTTGCCTTGATTCCCTCATGTTTTGGCTCTTTTGGTGCAAATGGTGGGAATAATTCCCAGTTTTTTTCCCAGCTGTTGGCATCACTGGAGTTATTTGAGCTAGTAGTCACTGTTCTGGCTGTTGGCCAGAAGTCATGTCTTTCTTTTACATCTTTGTGGATTGGGCATTCATCATCTATGTATGCCATGAAGTGGTATGCTGCATGCTCATCTTTCTTTTCATCGAAATATATTTTGCTCCAGTCCTGATTTTCTGGGTCCTGGCTTATACGGATATTGTTGGTAGAAGGTGGAGACTGCATTTTGGGTGTTAGTGAAGGTGGTGGCTGGGTACTACTCTTGGTCATGTTGTGCGAGATAACCAGTCCACTTGACTGAGTATTGTAGTTTTCCATAATATAGTCTTGAATCAATGATTTGATCAAGTTCATATTCGTCTTCTCCTTCTATCTCAATAGGAGGAGGGAGAAGTTTCTTTTGTGAGGGTAGAGGATTGTCTAAGTAGAGTTCAAGTTTGCTGATGTGGAAGACTGGATGTTTTGTTTTTATTGAGGCCGAGAGGTCTAGCTTATAAGCTTTTTTTCCAACCTTTGCAATAATTCTGTATGGTCCAATCTTCCGGTAGTCCAGTTTCTTTGATAGTCTTGTAATCTGAATGTCCTTCGTAATTAACCAGACATTATCTCTTGATTCCAGTCTTGGATCGGGTTTTCTATGTTGATCATTGCCTTTCCTCATTTTGTCTTGTGCCATCCATATTTCCATTTGGATGAGTTCATGTAGTCAGCTGATGTCATCCCTTCCTAATATTTCTGGTAAACCTGTGTGTCTCATAGGTTCATTGATAAGGTGATGTCCATAATTTGCATAGAAGGGTGTTGTCTTAATAACATCTTGTCTTGTATTATTGTATGCAAACTCCACAAATGATAGCTATCCTTCCCAGTTCTGTTGGGAATATTCCACATATGCCTTTAGGAATTGTTCCAGTGAGGCATTTGTTTGTTCCACCCGACCATCCACCTGAGGGTGAAATACCATGTTTATCTTTCATGTGATGTCCAATCCTATGGTCATCTCTTTCCATAGGTCCAATGTGAATATTGAACCTTTATCGCTGATGATATCTTTTGGTCATCTATGCAGTTTGACAACATTTTTCATAAACAGCTACATAAATTGTTTGGTTTTCATATCCTTCTGACAATGTATGAAATGAACCATCTTGGTCAGACAATGCATGATGACCCATATGGCATCATAGTCATTTGATAGTTGTAGGTCTGTAATAAAATCCATACTGATAGACTTCCATGGTTTTTCCGATATTTGCAATGGTTGCAGTAGTCCATATAGCACATGATGACTTGGTTTTATCTGTTGACACATGTCGCAGTTTTTGACATATCACTTAATGTCTTGGAACATGTTTGGCCAATAGTATATTCGTTGTGTTAATTCCAATATTTTGGCTATTCCATCATATCTATTTTGTGGTGTGTCATGATTCCCTCTGATTGCTTTGGTTCTTATTGGTTCATCTTCTGGTAACCAGATTTTTCCTTCATACCACATATATCCTTCTTTCCAGTTGCATGATACTAATGCAACCTTTGGATATTCCTTATCTTTCCTTTCAATAGCTTTTCGAATATCTTGAAGTAAAACATCTCGTGTTGTTTTTTCTTTGATATTCCTTTCTGTTCTTTGATCTTCTATCATCTATAGTTCCATAATGTTGATTTCTTCTGAGCCTGAAGCATACCCTTCATCCTTGAAGAATTATTCTTTGGGTAACAGAATCTTTTGCCATTGCATAACACAATTATCTTCTTCCATTGGTATGTCATTTGTTCTTTGTGTGAGGGCATCTGGTTTTGCCCCTTCCTTACCTGGTCGATATTCAATTTTGATGTTGTATTGGCTGAGCTCCTCACTCCATCGTATTTATCGTCTATTCAGGGCCTTGGTGGTCATGAATGAGACAAGGTTCTTGTGGTCTGTAAGAATCTTGACTGTGTGTGGGCTTCCTTGTGCATATTTCCTCTATTCTTTGAGGGCTTGCATGATTGTAAGGAGTTCTTTGTTATTGATGTCATAGTTGCATTCTGCCTTAGTCATTATCTTTGACCGGTAGGCTATGGGTTTCCACAGTCCTTCCTTATCTTATTGTGATATTATTCCAGAACAGATGTAATTGGATGCATCTGTTTTGATCATAATAGGTGCCTCTGGGTCGAAGTGTCTTAGTATTGGAGTTGTGATGAGTCTTTCCTTAAGACCTTCAAATGCCCTTTGCTCTGGCTCTCCCCATTCCCACTTCTGATTCTTTTTTGTCCTGTTGTATAATGGTTTTACTATTCTGCTGAACCCTTCTATGAATCTTCAGTAGAAGTTGCAGAATCCCACAAAGCTTTGGATGTCTTTGACTTTCTCTGGTGTTGTCCATACTTTTCTAGCATCTGTCTTGGTAGGGTCCATTCGTACTCTTTCAGAGTTGATGATGAATCCTAGATATTCAGTTTCTTCCTTATGGAATTCACATTTCGTGGGTTTCAGGTGAACTTCAATTTCCTTGAGCTTTACAAGTATCATGGCTATATCTTTTTGGTGTTGTTCTATAGTATCCGAATATACCAATAGGTCATCTAGGTATGCTATGCAGTTGACATCCAAGTATTTGCTAAGGGCATTGTTGACTCATCATTGAAAAGTTGCTGGTGCATTGGCTAATCCAAATGGCATGACCATATATTCGTACAGTCCATATCATGTTCTGAATGCTGTCTTCCATTCGTCTCCTTTGGCAATCTGTATATGTTGGTATGCATCCTTGATGTCGAGTTTGGTAAAATATTTTGCCATTTGCAGTTGATCCAAGGCTTCACTTATCAATGGTAACAGATATCGGTCTTTTTTTGATATCGTGTTTAGGCCTCTGTAGTCTATGCAGAGCCTTAAGCCCCCATCCTTTTTCTTGATGAAGAGTATGGGTATTTCTGCTGACGAGTACGAAGGCCTTATCCATCGTCTTTATAGATTCTTTTCCAGGTATTCTCAGAGTTCCTTAAGTTCTTCCCCTTTTAAGCAGTAGAGCTTCATAAATAGTAGCAGTGTTTCCATTTCAATTTTGTGGTCTGTTGCCCAATGTGGTAGTAATTTGGTTCTTTCTTTTTCTTCAAATATATCTAAGAAGTTGTGATATTCCTTAGGCACTATTTGCTTCAAAGTTTCTTTTCTACCTTTCCCTTTTTTTTGTAATGCTAACTCAGTGCTGATTGTTGTAGCTGTTAGCATAAGTCTTGCATTGTCCTACTTTAGGATTCCAGTAGTTTCTCCTTTTTTGTGCATCCTGCCAAATGCTTGTACTGAAATAAAAGCTATTGTTAGCTTTTTCTTGGCCTGAGTTGGTCCTTTATCTTGGTGATCCATGCTGCTGAATCCTTGGTCACACCTTTCTGTGGGTTGAAGTTGTTGTACTTCCTTGAAGGGTATTGAGACTATTTTTTCCATAATTATCTGAGCAATCCTATCCCCTTTGTGGACCTCATAATCCACTTCTGACAGGTTTGCTAATAGGACCTCGATTTCTCCTGTATAGTCTGCATCTATGACTCTGGTATTAATAGTGAGGCTATTTTTGCTTGCCAAGCCACTTCTGGGGTGTGATGCAGGCATAGGTGTTCTCCAAAAGTCCCATTGAAATTCCTATTCCAAGGAGCTTTTGTCCCCTTGCTGGGATTATGGCTCCTTTGATGCTGAACAGGTTACTGCCTGCAGCCTTTCGCAAACCTTTTATAGGTATCTTTATGTTCTCTCTTAGCTTTTTGACCATAACTTCATAGTTGGGTCCTTCTTTAGTACTGATCCTTAGAATCCAACTTTTCAGATTTTCCTGAATTGCTTCCTTTTATAGTACTGTGAATACTATCAGGGATGCATTATGGCATACTACCTTACACCTATCGCTATTGAAGGTGATTTCTTCTTCTCTTCAGTTGATCCTTAGGTTGTGCTCTTTTAACCATATCATACCAAGGATGACTTCGTGTTTGACAAGGTTCGCCACTAAAAAAGTTGCTTTCTCTTTGTGACATCTGATGTCCATAGGGGTTTCTGTGACATGGGTGATTGGTCCTGCATATGATATAGTTCTATCTACTATGTATATATCCCTTAGTTTTTCAATCTTTGTCAGGGGTAACTGATGACTTATAGTGAAGTTGCAGTCTATAAAATCCTTGGTTGCCCCTGAATCTATCATCGCATTTGTTAATATTTGCTGTTATCCATTATGGAGTTGTATTTTGACCATGATATGGTCTGATTCAAGATTTCTTAATTCTTTGTTCATGATTGTTGAGTGGAGGTGTGCTATTTTGATAGTTTTCATCTTGCTATCCCCTGGTCTATCCTTTCCTGGAGACATTGTCTTTCTTTGGATGGGTTTCATCATGTTGTCTCCAGGACTACCTATTCCTGGGAACTTTTGTCATTTAAAGCCTCTTCTTGTTCTTTCTCCACCTCCATTCTCCTAATCTTTGACTTGTGGATATTGGCCTTTTGGACTTGACAATCCTTTGCCATATGTCTCTTCCTTCCACATTGATAGCACAATCCTTCTTTCATACATTTTTTCTATTCTTCCTAGGGTAATCTTTGGTACCTTCTTCAGTTTGTAGTGTCCAGATCCATAGGATCCCCTCATGGGTTCTCCTTAGGTACCACCTTAAAGGTCCCATCATTGTTTCTTGGGGTGTCATATGTCTCTCTCTTAGCTCTTTTTGTTTGGTGCAGATTTTTGAGTATGGCTAGTCGGATTTCCTTGCCCATAGCTATTACAAACCTGGCATGGTTTGTAATCATTTCACATGACATATGATTGTATGTCATTATATTTCATTTGTTAAAGGTTTTTGCATATTACTCAGTTGAGTCATATGAAGTTATGTTTTTACACTATGACTCACATACGAGTCATAGGATCTCACATGACTCACAGTTGTGAGTCATAGTTATTTATGTTTGAATTTAATTGGTATGTTGAGTATTGACTCATATGTGCACATATGAGTCATAAGGATTAATAGGCATGACTTTGTTTATATGAGTCATGAGGTTTTGCACATGACCCCTGCAAGGTCATGGGACTTTCACGCATAACTAAGTATGGTCATGAGGTTATATGTTATGTGAGTGTATGAGTCACAGTTATGACTCATTTGATTTGTAAGCAGGTTGCTGGAAGAACTATATAAGGAGGTCAATAGGACCTGATAGTTAGTTCTTCACACAACTACCTAAGTTATTTCCTATCTATTATATTACGAATAAAACATCATTATGCTCTTTATATAAAGACCAGACAACCAAGAGAGAAGGACCAACATGAAATATGAGTTGGCACTATAAGGACTTAGTATCGACAAAGGTTGATATCTAAAATATAGCATAAGACAACAAGTATTAAAATTCTTGAAGGAAGGAGAATACAATAGAAGGTAAGTAAGATCACCTCCAAAGAAAGCTAACTACAGACTCGTTGACTGTTGCGAGATATAAGATAGGAGAGATCTTATAGCAGATTGTAACAATAGCCTATATTGCTAATTCTTCGACTCCTGTGATTGTCTGATCATAGTGGTCAAATTCTTCTTACAATTTTGGGTTCATGCCTGTGTACAGCTAATCTTCTGCTGTCATGTCATCTAGTTCTGCTTCTGTTTGTGCCAGTCTAAATTTGTTCCAGTATTCCGTCATGGTCTGCTTTCCTTGAGTCATGATTTTCAGCCATATCCTTGCTGCTCCCTTTGGATTGATTTCCCTAAATTGAATTTTGATTGCCACCTTGAATTCTTCCCAGTTGTTCCAGTTTTTTGTTCTGATTCCTTCTATATAAGGTATGAGCCACACGCTTGCATCTTTCCTTAATAGGCTAGACACATAGGTAACTTTCTCTTCAATGTATTCTTGTGTCCATCCCACTGCTTGGAAGTAGATTTGCAGTTCCGCTAGCTAGCTCCTAAGCTCTTATCATTCTTCTGTGTAGGTGCTTGGTAGTTTAACCTTTGGCTTCAGACTGTTCATTGTCTGTAGTATTTGGGCTAGTTGTCCAAATAGTTGTCCTTCTGCTGGGGGTGGATTTGGTCCTCGGTTTGCGGCCTGCCTTGAACCTTGTGCTTGTCCTGCACTCGACATTCTTTCTTCTCTTTCTTCTTCCTCACTTGAAGACTTGTTATGTTGTGATCCTTCTTCTAATGTAACTGAACTTAGTGTTCTCCCTCTTTCTGAAGCTGCCCTCGCAAGTTCTTGTGCGACCTCTGGAAGTTCTAAGTACTAGTCATTGTATTCAAAATCTATGTTGTCATTGGGTATTACTTGTAGATGCAACCAAATATTATGATCAGCTATAAGATCTCTCCTAGCTTATATCTCGCAATAGGCAATCACTTCTATTTTTCTTCTATTAGTCAGGGAGATACTTACCTTGACTTCCCTTCTTTTTTGAGAGTTCTAATACTTTGTTGTCTCACGCTACATCTTAGATATTAACCATTGTCAATACTAAGTCCTTATAGCGCCAACTGGTATTGGTCTTGTTTCTTCTTCATGATAGTTCATCTTGTAGATAAAGAGGATAAAGGTATTTTATTGATAACTTATAAGATAGGAAATAACTTAGGTGGTTGTGTGAAGAACTAACTATCAGGTCCTACTGACCTCCTTATATAGTTCTTCCAGCAACCCACTTACAAATTAATGAATTACAATTGTGACTCATACACTCGTATAACATATAACTTCATGACCATACTTGGTCATGCGCAAAAGTCCCATGACCTTAAAGGGGTCATGTGTGAAACCTCATGACTCATATAAATGAAGTCATGCCTCTTAATCCTTATGACTCATATGTGCTCATATGAGTCAATGCTCAACATACCAATCACATTCAAATATAAACAACTATAACTCACAACTGTGAGTCATGTGAAACCTTATGACTCATATGTGAGTCATAGTGTGAAAACATAACATCATATAACTCAACTGAGTCATGTGTAAAAACCTTTTAAACAAATGAAGTATTATGACATACAATCGTATGTCATGTGAAACCATTACAAACCATGCCAGGTTTGTAATACATCCTGAGATAATGCTCTCATACTGGCTTACAGTAAGGATCACCCAATCAATACCTTTGTTGCTTTTCTCATTATAGCTTCAAGTCTTTACTTTGCTCTTAGAAGGTTTATTATTTTTGATGCCTCTTGGACCCTACCTTATTTGCCCATACAACTACCAGTTTATTTGGGGTTTTCCTATGTTTCTTGCTTGTGTTAGTTTTCTTTTGTTTTCTGCTTGCTTGAGATTTGGGACTTCTTAGTCTGCCAGCCAGGAATATAGTTATACTTTAGAGTTGGGTACTCCCAAAGTAAGGATATATACAGCCCCTCATCAGAAGTGTTCGTGATCTGAGACATGTTTAATTACAGTTGCGCTATAATGTGGTGGGTCAACAGTGGGGTTGTCAACAGTAGGGTTGTCAATGGGCGTGTGGGCGTGCGCACTCACTCCGAGCCCCCTCTTCAACAATCAACAATAATCAATGATCAATCATCTACTGTATATATTTTAGAGTAAGAAAATAATAAATAAAACTAGCTAATACCTTGTATACCTCCCTTTGCTTCCAATACTGCTGTTACTCTATCAGGCATTGATTTCCACAACTTTTCAAAAACTCCTCAGGAATTGTCTCCCAAACCAAAAGTAATACTTGTGCAAGCCTCTTCTTAACAGCTTCTTTTCCTCCTGAGGTATCTCCAATCCTTGGATACTGCTGGTGTAATCACTTTTTAAGCACAACCCATACATGCTCAATAAGATTTAAATCAGTGGAGTAAGGGGGGTGTTCCACCACTTCAATACAATTTCTCTCCAACTATGCCATAACATTATAAGCCTTGTGAACAGGAGCATTGTCTTGCTGAAAAAGAATATCTTCAAGTTGCTTACCAAAAGAAATCATTTGATTAATTACAGGAAAAAGATACCTTCTTCAGAGCCTAACATACCTGGTCTTGTTGATATTTTGGGTAATAGGAACCAAAGGACCTTTTCTCTTGCCCCAAAAGAACCCCCATATCATAAGTGAAATACCCTTATGCTTTTCCTTTAGGTGGATGTACTCTGCAAGCCACTGCTCCCCAGGTTCTCTGAAAACTCACTGCTGCCTTGGATCCTTAGATTTCTCCACACTACACTCATCACTCCAGATGACTCTCTCAAAATCCTCAGCTGTCCAATCTTTATAAGCTGTAGCCCACTTCCATCTCTTAGCAATATGCTCAGGCTTAAGCTTTGGTCTTGATTTGGCCAGCTATTTCTTGATATTAGCTTCTCTGAGTACTCTATCCACTATAAATTTGTTAGAGAATCATGTCCTATCACTCATGGGTGTACAAACCAGTAGAAAGAGAAACACCTGGCACATATTTATCCTTGAAATCTGATCTCTTCAGTTTCTGGTTGGATTTGGCTGCTCAGATGATTGTGCTACACTGTCACTGGCTGAGAATGGGTGTGTGACCGGGGTGAGGAAGATTATCCAGTGATAGATGCTCACATGCATGAGTAAGGAAGCTTTTAATGGTTGTCCATGGCCATCCAATAATTTGAGCAATAAGGGCAATATTCCAGAGGCAGTAGAAAAATCTGATGATCATGCCTTTTTCAACATTGATCATTTCTCTTCGGGTGGTCTTTGGGTTTTGCTTTTTTTTTTGATGTATATCTAGATCAATTAACCATTGGAAATTCAGAGAAAGGGAAAATTATTAAAAGGAGGTGGTAGATTTTCACGACACTATTGTGAAAATAGGTAGCAGGTACAGTCATGATCGACTTGGTGAAGTGGCATTTAGCGAGGTGCCATTGCTTAGTAAGGCAATCACAAACACTTCTGATGAGGGGCTGTATACAATTCTGGATCTTCTTGTTTTACTCTCAGGCCTTGCAGGTGTTTTTCTTTACTTTCACCTCATACTATGTTTGTTTTTTTACCCTTGGATGGCCTATCCATCCTTGTTTACCCCCCCTGTTCGTCCCACAGTACCCCTCTCTATAGGTACTAGTAAAGTCCTAGCCTTCCAGGCAGGGAAAGTCCTGGGGGATATTTTTTATTTTTCCTCTCAGGCAAGCATGCAAAGGGGGTAGCTTATTGACCCCTAAAATTGTTCACCCACCCTCAGCTGGAGTTCACCCAAGAATTTTTGTTGTTGGCCCCTGGGGTGGCATGTAGTGGAAGGGATAGCTAGAGGTCTTATCCTAGTGGCTCTTGACAAGTTTGAATACTAGTTATTTTTGAGCTAGGTCTATGTGCCTGTGTACTTGCTAAGTGTTGCAGATCACTTGAGGAGGAGGAGGCCTGAACTTGTAGATCTGAATCATGTTGGGTTATGTTGGCTGATTGCAGAGGGTTATTTTTGGTTTTCTTTTGTAGTGAAGGGTTGTGGGGAGCTTTGGGCTTTAATGAGTATTTTGTGGTAGGTGACCTATGAGGGGGATTTCTTTAAAGGGCCCTTCGCTGGGGGAAGTATCTCATGCCAGACAACGATACCTTTAGTTAGGTTAATTGTAGAAAGAATGAAAATGAGGTTACTCCTGAGACAATTCTCCCTTGTTCAAGATAATACTGTACCGTACCTACAATATCAATGCCGCAAGAGTGTTCAGTCACTTGCTCCCTCTCAAGTATGACAATAATAATAAACACCCAACCATACAAGCATAGCATTGCATAATATCATGAGAAAGTTCCCATACGAGCACAAAAGCTCAATTACCATCTAGAGTACCGATATGAGACGGTATTCATACCCATCCATCCAGCCAGTACAAGGGTATGAACCCATTAACCAGAAAAGGCAAGGATATATTTGGCTTGTTAACCTGAAATAACTGTTCCATAACTTCTTGCCGGATCTTGTATAGCCCAGTACAGTACTCGGGTGTGTCTGTAAAAATCGAAAAACAATGTCTGTCGATCCCCTACAAATCTCTCTGGAGACAAGGGTTATGTTTTCCGATTTTTACAGACACCCGAGCACAGGACAGAAACCACACAAACCCCTGCAGAAAATATCACATCACATCGCCTTCCACAGCCACTCTTTCTCTCCCCCTCTCACACATAAAGCCGACAAAAACCCCATCCCAAAATTTGGTCACGAATATTCCACACACACGCCGATTGAACCATGCATACATGCAAAAAACACCTGCAGCAGCCATAACGCAACATAACGCAACCTAGCGGTAATAAGTTATGATAGAATAAACCACCACCACCACCACCACCACACAAGGTGCCCTACCCTCCGGCAACCCAGAACATTGGCGAGTCCAAGGGTCCACAAGCTAGAGTAGGGGGCACGGAGGGAAGGGAAGGGGAGGGGAAAAAAAGCAGAGTCCACCATCGATGCACAGCACAGGAGGCAATGATTCCGAAACCCAACCCAACCTAACCCACTCTCTGACGTCATTGCTGTAGGTAGGGTAGGGAGGTAGGGTTGGGGGGGGGGTCTCAGCCATCTGAGACCAACTAAACTAAACTCCCGAAGGGAGGCTGGGAAGGGGAGGGAGGCCGGGAGGGAGGAGCGATGATATGACGTGATGTGATGTATGGATGGGAGGGGAATGGGAAGGGGATTGTTGGGCCGGGGGTGCTACCAGTAGCTTATTTCTGCTGCCAAAATATTCTATCGCGATTTTAAACACTTGGATTTGAGCAGGACAATGACAGCAAAAAAAACATCTTTTCCATTAACGGCACACTCGCACCGTACCGTACTGCAACACTCCACTCAAAGAATCACGACACCGCCGAGATCTCCGCTTGCCTCGCATATTTCCCACCTCTACGATAAGAAATTAGAAATACCGTGGCGCGGAACACGGAACAGTGCGCTATCTACCATATCTATCAATCTGCAAGGCGCTCCGCTACCAAGTCTGAATCCCGCTGTCAAAATTTTTAGTCCAGGTACCGTTCCGGTAGAGTACTGCACTTGGAGGGTAGGGGAAAGTCTGGCGAAGTCTTGGCTGCCAAACACATAGAAATTCTGTGAGCCACATTCGCCAGACTTACCCCTACCCCCGTAGTACTGTGGTGCCTGAGGAAGTATCGAATGGCATGATATAAGTCGATAAAATAAACAAACGGATACGGTACGGTACTGGACTGTTAAGATAGTACCGTACTTCTCTGCTTTCTTATTCTGTTATTTTCTATGATAGATAGAGTATTCTTGGGATGGGTGGATTTACCGTAGCTGCTGTTCGGTAATGTATGCGTTTGTGTGCGTTTGTGTAGTGTAATCCACCTCACGCGTTATCTCGTGTTGGGCTAATGTTGTGCTGTGCTGTGTTGTAGTCGTAACTTAACCCTCTCAATCGTACAATAGGACAGACAGGCAGGCAGGCAGAAAGAAAGAAAGAGACAATTTGCACACCCCTTTGCTTCGTATGACAAAAAAAAAATAGCCAATTGCAAAAGCAGCATTCAAATATGTGTATATGTATCATACTTCTTGTACTCGCGCGTCTTTGCCAAGAAAAACGCTGGCTACCGAATTATCTTGAGGAACTGAGAATGAATCTCAAGTTTACCTTCACCCCCTCAAGATAATTCGGTAGCCGGCGCTCCCCTTAGCAAAGACGCGCGAGAACTTGTACATATTCATCGCTCCGATATTTGCTCACATATGGCACAGTAACCAACTTTACTGCAATATCATATTCCATCACTACAAGTGCTAGTATGATACTACGGTATCAGACACGAAGGAATGAAGACAGAAGGTTAGAATAAAAAAATAAAAAAATAAATATTATTCCCGCAGACAAGCTGACTGCAAGCCACAGAAGTATAATACCTACCGTAAGAACTGGAATACCGTAATTGAACCTCGCACTAGGACGTTGGAATTGCCTCTCCTAGTAAGGTCTGTTGTATTTGACATTTGTGGCGGTGAATTTTTTTTTTTTGGTTTACTGTGTTTTCTCGTCAAATTGACTATCTCCAGGCAGAGATAGTCAATTTGACATAAGATATGTAAATCACTAAGACCCTCAAGTAATCATTAGGGACAAAAATATTAACACCCTAAACCCCCCACTGAATGCCACTTAATGAAAATATTGATACCTCAATCATAGTCAGTATATACACCACTTAAAGTCAAACTCTATAACTTATGATCAATTTTCAACACCCTTCTTACAATCCTCACCAGCTTTGATGCATTTTACTATTTTGTCTACCTCTTTTATGAACTGTCTCATATTCCTCTTGTCACCATCTAGGGCCTTCATTGTCTTAATGGTAGATCTTAGCACAAGTCCTTGGATGAACTTATGCTCAGCCTGAAGTTCAGTGAACTGGCCATTCACATAGGTGCAAAAAGCAAGGAACTAGCTATTGACGGAGGTGCAAAAGGTGTCAAGCTCCTTTTTGATATCCTTTTTGATATCCTTGTAGTTGTACCACCCATTGGTAATGATAAGACCTGCTACTGAAACTCATAATAAGAGTCTAGTTCTTCAGGACTCATTCTGGAGAGTAAGAGGTTCAGTTAATCTGTGGCCATACTCAATTTCCAGAAATATCTGAAATGAAAGCCTACTTCCAAATCTTTATATTTTATCTTTCATGAAGGCAAATACTTTTTTCATATCAGCAAATCTCATACTAGTAGATATTCTATTACTTTATTAGTCTTGTAAAGTGAAAGATGCATGTGTCTGAATGACCTTAATCTCATGTTGGGAAGAAAAATAAAGGGAAAGAAAAATAAAGAAAAAGAAGAATTTTCTTGATCAAACATGGCATTACTTAACCTCATAGTGTTGCATTGGGAAGAAGAATAAGGAGGGAAGGAGAGGTTTTCTTGGTTAAATATGATATAGCAGAGCTATGGTTACCCTGCTATTGGCCAAATTTTCATGCATTGCCAAGAAAAGGAGCAATGCAACTATGGTGTTGCATTTGTCAAAGTGGGACCACAGAATTACATACAAATCAGCAATCAAATAAGTTCTCCAAAACATTTAATTTTGACACAAAAAAGCTACAGTCTCCTTAGAATAGAGAGATGAGTCTTTAGTAGCTTTTTTTATGAATAAAAAATATGAGGAAAAGAAGAAATTAAGCCTGAAAATTTGTATGCAAGTGAAATATGTATTGAAAAATTCAGTGAAGCAGTCTGTAATAAATGCTGAGAATGTAGCATTTAGAGTTCTTTCCATAATATTTCTTACCAAACTGGCATTCAGAATACTAGGGGCTTGGCATAAACTACTCAGTCTAGCTCCAGAGTATATTTCATTACTGGTCCTACTCTTAGATCCATTGCACTATACTCATAATTGTCTGATATTTGTAAAAATGACTAGGTCTACATATGCTGAGATATATAGCCAAGACACCATATATGAGACAGGTATAAAGTGAGAAAGAAGTACCTTTTCACTGTATGATAATTGATTTAACATTTCCTGACTTCATGATCAGACAGAATAAATAACTAGAATAGAAAAAATAGCAAAATTTTTTTTTTTAAAATACTGAGTCATGGAACAGTCACTCAGTAATGAAAATGATACTAATGATTACAAGAATTACCACCTCCATCAGCAATATAGACCTCAATATGACTTGGCATAGATATAATATAGTGATTAATCATTTCAACAGGATACATTAACCACTCATCCTTTACTACCTGCCACATCTCACCAGCTATGAGCCTAATCCCCAACTATTCTTAGACCTGATCCTTCATCTCAGACCAGATAGTTTTAATCAGATTTAGATCAAGGAAGTTAGCTAGCCATACCAATTTCTGAAGCCCAAGCTACTCCCATAGCTGATTATGATAATAGTAGATGTATGATAGTACACTATCTTTCATTATAATCATGCTAGGGTAAGTAGCCTAGGTAGAAAAAACCAAAGGATAGAGGAGAGGTTTTAAGATATGTTCATAGTATATAAACTAATATATACCTACTTTTGTATCCTTTTTTCTTTTCTTTAATTCTGGTAGAGGTTATATCTCATAACCTCTACCTTTTCCTCCTCCCACTCACATTAGAGCTAAAGCTTAGCTTCAGCTTTCTACTCTTTTAGTTTATATGGAGTCATGTAAAATTGATATAGTAGTTTGTTAACTATAAATTTGTAAGTAATTCTTAATATTAGTAAATATATAATCATTGATTAAATTATGTAAGTATTACCTTTCATGCTATATAGTATTGCCTCCAAGAACATTACAGTTACCTTCTTAGCAAATTGAGAGTTCAGGTTCTAGAGCAAATAGACCTCCCCAGGCTGCCTTAAATTACCTCTAGCTCTCTTGCATCACAAGACCATAGTTTCAAAATAGGACCCACCTATGAAGATAATATCTTGCTAGTTCTGCTGACAATTTTGTAAGTAAAAGGTTAATCATGCCTCCTTTTGCTTGGTGTTAAGGTAGGGTTTTTCAGTTGCCTTTCATCAATGAATGTTATTTTCTGTAAGTAGTTTTTTTTTACTATTGTTCTAGTAATATCAAAACCAGCTATAATTAGATCAATTTAACAATTAGCATTTAAGCTTTATACATATAAATATTTATTCTATCTACTAATAAAGTCAAAATTAATTTATAAAAAAATATTATATTGCTAGCTTGGTGTGACAAACTACCACCTCTTGATACATTAGAGAATATCTACTCTATCGCCCTTGATATTACTGGGTTACACTGCAGATATCTCAATGAAGTAATAACCTTGGTAGAATGATATAACTGTTTACAGGATTACTCAAATGCTAATTGGAGCCTTCATATCTTCTTTTGAGATATAAGTTGGATGCAAGTTGGGACTTTAGATGTGAACTAAGTAGTAGCTTATGTATATAAGTGATTGCATAAGGAAATTAATTAACAGGAGAAATCCCAAACTTTATATATCCATTACCAGCTTCCCTGATTATTTAAGCATATGTGTAATCTACATACCTGATTATTACTAATAGAGTTTAGTCTTGAATCCTTTTACCTGCTACTATTAATCTAGTTATCATAATAACCTAAGTATATAATGTAATCATATAATAAATGAAATTATATAACAAAAGAAACCTAATCCTCCACTTCTTTTAGTATGCAGAAGAGTCATTATGACCAATAGAGCTGTAACTACACATATTCATGTGTCATCTGGTTGAGCTCTCTAGTGATCTTAGTCGAGATGTAATTTATCTCAGCTTTGTATAGATGTATGTAAGGAGTATGACTACTAGTAAGAACATTAGCATTTGGTATATGAAAATAATGATCTATGATACTTAGTCAAATGACTGAAAAGTCATATAGCAATGCTTACTATCAGAAAGTACAATAGTTACCAAGTACTCTTTCTCCTCCTTAGTAAGTATAGACCTTGATCTCTTCTCAGGGTTAGTCTTAGCAGTTAGATTAACTGTTATAAAAATATCTCTATTTTTTTCAGGTTTTCTAGCACATTGTTTGGCCTCTTATATGATGTTAGAGTAGTATGTACTCAATAACACACCTGTTTAGCTGATATTTGCTTTAGAGTTACTTTACAGTAATCTTTCATTGTGGCATTACTAATAATTTGTACTCTCTTCAATATAGAGGTTGTTAACCTTTGAGGTATAAAAGGCATTCTGGAAATTCAGGGGGTTTTTTTTATGGGGAATTGACTACTATGGTAACTTAGATCTTTTGAGATAGATTTATTGTCAAAATCTAACTAAAAGAGAGATACTTATGGAGACTATTGATCTAGAATACATTTCTGATTTTATGCATTGTTTATATAACTTTTATTTGTCCCTCTTACATATCTTAGCTTATGCAAGATTATGCAAACCTAGTTATTTTTACAATTGTCAGACAATTATAAGTAAGAGTGATCACAAATATTACAATGCATCATGATGTAACTCCATGTAATATCATAATTATGTTATTATTTTTTTTTTGTTAACTCCTTAACTTATATAGATAAGAATTTTTACATGACATTTCAATCATCAAGCCAATTCATTTTGAAAGAGTTGCTATATACTATATCTCAACAGAACAGTTGACAGGTTTTATATTTACTAAATACCAGTTCTGTTCAACCATTTAGGACTGGAAGATGAATGGTCATTTGTATGGAGGAATAGAACAGAACTGTAATATCTAAACAGGCCCTAAATATGAAGTTGAATAATCAACTATAAAACAGAGGGAAGTAATGAGGGAAGAAAAAGAGTAAAGAAATAACCCAGTTATATGAGGATTGTAAAAATTAGAATGACTCAGTCATTAATAGGATATAATAGAATTCAGAAAGAAAAGGAAAAATATAAGAAAAAAGGAACAAGAAAGAAACTTGTAGAGATGGATAGATACTTTCAAGTTGAAGAATAGAGAAAAGAGAGAAGAGGTCACATAGTATATCTTACTATCTTACATAACTTACCTGATGGAATAACAAAAAATACAGCACAATGAAAAATTTAGTATCCAAATACTATCATCAAAGGTACATCTTCTACAGCCTCAAGACCATAACTACAATCTTTTCCCTGATATTCATTGAATCTTTAGTTCCTATTTGTACTGTCTTCTAACTGGCAAGAAATAGTTGGAAATAACCCACTCCTTCCAAAGATCTATATGGACCTTTTAGTGCTTAATGGTTCCATCTAGAAAAGGCCTTTTGTACTTGACTCTCTCTCCTATAGTTACTATTGAAATCCTAAGCCCTTGAGCCTTGTAGGTTTAGGTTGGGGGCATTTTATCTCTAAGAATAATTAGAGTTATGGTGATAATTGGGAATATATGCTGAGATTGGAAGAGATGAAAAGTGAATTGGGTTTTCAAGTAGATGGCTCATCCTCCTTTGACTCTAAGGAAGGTCACTTATATACTGGTACTATTAGAAGGGATAAGTAAGGCAGGGCACAAGTTCATAGTGTTTGGTCAGTTTTATCTTTTTTGTATCCCTGGGTAAATTATTATTGTGGGGATTTACATGATAGAAAAAGCAAGGTCCCCTCATATTATTTGCAGTGTCTATTGGGGTTGGGTAGCCGCTGTCAGTGGCTAGTGCACTGCCATCATGATATAGCATTTGTGTTATTTGGAGAACTAATACTAACTTTGAAGATTAAACTGAAAAGAACAGATACAATTTGCTGTTGTATTTTTCTTTTTACCCGCCCCAGTGAAGGGCTGAGAGTCAGTTTTTTGGCAGTGTTTTCTCCCCTTAATCCAAAGAGGGAAATTCTAGACGTCTTAGCGTGGGGTTCAATTATTCCAGTTCTTACGGTACCGCACTGTACTGAACAGTATAACAAGCATCCATTCAAGCCAGTCCCCGCCGCCAGATTGGGAATCTAGATTCCCACCATAGCGTAACTTTACATTCCTTTTTCCAAAAAGCCATATCATAATATCATAGAAATTAGTAGCACCTTCCATGCACAACCTCCCTCTGCACTGCACTCCACTGCGATATTCCTATCTAAGTTACATTCTTCACATGTTACAAAAAAAAAAGGGCACTTTGCAACCCCGACGCTTTGATGATGGCTCCGGAAGACCCTGCATTGAGCGAGAGAAGCGAGACGTAGTACGGTACCAGTGCGGGTCATGACAAGTCACTCGGTATGCGGTTAATTTATGTGCAAATGCTACAGTAGCAGGGAGATGGATGGAGTGGGGTGACATGGAGACATGAGTAAACACTCAGCTACCCTGCTGTATGTAATATTGTAAGTTAATGTGTTGCCCCCAGAGTACATAATGAAGGGCAGTTATCAGCTAAAATTCCGATCCCCATGCACCGTACGTTCAAACTTTTGGCACTGTAGGACAATCTGACGAATCTTGATTACGATACAATCTGATACTACAGCACGCTACTGTAGACTATGTTTCTAGTTAATCCCACCCACCAAGTCGCCGAGAAGACAAAGTATCATACATCGGAGGTTAAGCTACAGTAAAATGGGGCGCAGGAAGCATTCGGTCATTCATGTTGAGAAACGGTTGTTTGATGTTGTTGAGGTACGATAGTTTGGTGTTTACTTCCTACTTACTATTTCGGATGAGAAGGTGGACGTGGAGACACGCAATCAAGGTGATGCGTTACATCACGCTTGAGGGTTATATATATACCGTCAGAATCCCCCCTTAGTTAGTTGGTGAATAATAACAATGACTTTCCGCTGCACACAAACTGTTCCTATTTCCTACAGGTTATGAGCCTGGTAGCTTGCTAGCAAAATTCAGAGAAACAGCTAGAACTATTGACTTCAATTGTTTGCCCCTCCTAGTCAGAAACAAGTTGTATCGCTTAACCCTATCACAATGTCTTCTACCGTGGGTTTAAGCTCAGTTACAAATATTGAAAAAGGGGTTTACCGTTGCAAGTACGGTGAGACTGCAAAACTCAGCCATCTCAACTACAGTCAATGGCGTCGAGACATTGAGTTCTTCCTCCAGGCAGAACGTGCCTTACCGATAGTTCTTGGTGAGGAAGTTCGTCCGGAACGAGATGATAAAGCCACCAGTGATTTCGATAAGCGAGCTGGAGTTGGTGCTGCAATAATTCACGCATCCTGTGAATCGTCTGTGAAAGCCTATCTTCACGGCTTACGAGATCCTCACCTCATGTGGGTTGAGCTGAAGGCAAAGCTCGATACAGCAAACTCGCGTGCTGGAAGAACAGCCATCTTGCGGAAGTTTAATCAACTTCGACCGTCTGCAGACTCCTCTATTGCAGACTACATCACCCAGCTCCTAGAGTGTAGCAAGGAGCTGAGTGGAACCGAGCAAGAAGTTTCCAAAGAGAGTTTTATAAGTCACCTTCTCACGACACTGCCGAAGTCGTTTAACTCAATCGTCGATATCATTACGCATAAGCCAAACGAGGAGCAAACTATAGACCGCGTAATCTCTACCCTTATCGAATGGGAGACATCAAACCGAACATGCAAGACAGAAACCGAAGCTATGACCCAAGCTACAGCCTTGACGACTACAATGACTAGGGGCTTTCGCCAAAGAGGTTGTTTTACCACACAATACAACCACAATAGATCGCTACCTCGAAGTCAGTACTCCGGTAACACTCGTCCACATTCAGATTCCAGGCGAAATAGTTCTAGTACTGGCCCTACCTGCTGGTATTGTCTTTGGCCTGGCCATCGGCAAGATAGTTGTGAGCTTCATAGAAGGGCAGGGGATGCCAAGAGAGAGAGGAGTAGTAGAGAAGTCAGGAGAGATGTGAGAAGAGAAGCTGAGAATGCCGGAGCAGCGTTTGCCTCAGTCAGAGCACTTGCAGGCTTCCTGGTTAAAGGAAATGAGAAAGGTCCTATTGGTTCTGAGACTTGGATTGTGGACTCTGGTGCGAGCCACCACCTCTGCTATGACTGTTTAGCCTTTCATTTGCTCAAGAGACTTCCAAAGCCCCACAACGTATACCTAGGAGATGGATCACCAGTCTACGCAACTGGCACAGGAGAAGTCTTGATCGAACTTTCTCAAACGACAGTGACCATCCAAGCACTATACGTCCCCGACCTGTCCTATAATCTTTTATCTGTTAGTTGTCTCTCTGAAACCAATCGCATAAGTTTTCGTGATGGATTGTGTTTTCTGGAAAGTAAGGACACTGGGACAGTAATACTTGCCTGTTTGGAGAATGGTCTCTATCATGTCACTGGAAGAGAGGATCAACGGTTAAGGAAGACTGCTCGTCCTGCAGCTTCGCTTGCAATGACAGCCTTACCCCCGTTAACTCTCTGGCACCAACGGTTGGCCCACCTGAGCTTCAAGTCTCTGTCTACTCTTATACCTCAGGAGGCATATAGTAAGGAGCGGCAGTCTTCATTGGAGGTTTGTTAAGTATGTATCAAGGCAAAATATACCAGAAAGTTCGAGAGAAAGCCTCAACCAAGAGTCACCAAACTGTTTGAGCTTCTGCACTCCGACCTATGTGGTCCGATTAGTCCCCCTTCTAAGTCAGGCTTCCGTTACTTCATTCTTGACATTGATGATTTCACATGAGTAATGTGGGTATATTTTCTGAGAACTAAGAACTCTACGGAAGTGGTATCTGTATTCCAAGACCTCCAAGCCCGTGTTGAAAAGGAATACCCGGATTGGCTGATAATGCGCTTCAGATGTGACAACGGTAGAGGAGAGTACGATAACTCTTTGTTTCGTGGGATTTTGAGAGTCTGTGGGATATCGTTTGAGCCGAGTCCCCCCTATACCCAGTCCAAGAATGGGGTATCTGAGCATGTTAGATGATTTCTGGGCTGAGGTGGTTAGCACTGCGGTCTACCTTCATACCCGCACGGCATCGAAGTCAATCTCTGGGGCTACACCATATGAGAAGCTAAAGAGCAAGAAGCCAGAACTAGGTCACTTGAGGAGATTTGGATACGCTGCCTATAAGTTTATCCCCAAAGAATTAAGAAAGGGAAAGTTCTCAGAACGATCAAAAGAGTGTATACTCTTGGGCTATGTACATGATACTAGAAAGATCTGGAGATTATGGGACCGGCTGAGCTGCCGAGTTGTTGAGGCTTCAGACGTTGTGTTTGATGAAAGCCGAGTTCTTGGAACTCGTGATGAGAGTGAAGAAGTTGAAATTTTACGATCATGCGTGCCTGAAGATTTGGCTCCCGAGGAGGACTTGGATGAGATTTGCCCACCTGGAGTACTGTTGAGCACACAGGCACTGCCAGCTCTGGAAGAGGCCGTTGATCTCGGAGAGCAGACAATACCTACTCCCCCGCGTGTTCGGGTGGAGAACTCTAGGTTTAAAGGGACCCAAGAGTGTGATAATTCTGATCTCGAGATTGAGCTCGAACAGTCCACACACTGCACGGTGACGACCGGAGACAGGTGTGAAGAGGCATCTTCTGCGGGAAGTACAAGGCCTGAAGAACCCTCCCAAGTCCCCGAAGTGAGAAGTTTGCGCAGATCTCTGAGAGTCGCAGCAAAGGGGCCCCCTAGTGCTCATACTGCTATCTATGCTATGACAGGGGTTGGGGCAGCTTGCGAAACTGAAGAGGACCCGATTAGCTACCAGGTCGCTCTGAAGTCTAGGCACTGCCGGAATTGGAAAACCGCCATGCGGGAGGAGTTCAAGTCCCTAGAAGAAAATGTTACCTGGTCTACAGTAGAGAGATCGAGGATAGGGCATGGCGTGCACCCAATCGGTTGCAAATGGGTGTTTAGGCAGAAGTGGAATCCTGATGGATCAATACGTTTTAAAGCTTGCCTCGTGATCAAAGGCTTTGAGCAAAAGATATTTGGTGAGACCTTCGCTCCAGTTATACGGCTAACAAGTATCAAGCTTGTATTGGCAATGGCTACGCTTAATCGGTGGGAGATTCACCACCTGGATGTCTGTACGGCATTCCTGAATCCTAAGCTTGAAGATCCAGTCTATATGGAGTTGCCGGAGGGCGTTGAATGGCTTAGGTCAAACCTGACTACAGGGCCTCAGGGCGTAGTCTTAAAGCTTAAGAAGGCACTATATCGTTTAAAGGAAGCACCTCGTCTCTGGTACCAACACATCGATTCCTTTCTCCGATCGATCAACCTCATGAAGTCCGACAATGATCCAAACCTCTACTTTACGAAGGATCAAAGCCTGTTCTTAGTTCTATACGTTGATGACATTCTACTTCTCTCTAAGTCATTCGATTTGATCACGACAGTTAAGAGACGGCTAAGCGGGAAGTATAAGATGAATGACCTTGGGAAGGCAAGGCACTTCCTAGGATTGGAAATCGTTACTGGCCCCGGTTATCTTTTCTTGAACCAGCAACACTTTACCCAGAGGGTGCTTAACCGGTTCGGAATGGGGAGTTGTAATGGCGTCTCTACGCCTCTAGAAATCAAGAAGCTCGTTCCATCAACGCCGGGGGGTGAGAAAGCGAATCAAGAAGAATACCAGTCGATTCTAGGTTCCTTGATGTATCTCGCGACAGGCACAAGACCAGATATCTCCTATGCCGTGAGCAAACTGAGTCAGTTCAGTGCTGCCCCAGCGTCAGTTCACCTTGCAGCCTTAAAAAGACTTTTGCGATATATTAAGAACACATCCCACCATGGACTCTACTATCAGCACGACCTCACCTCCGAGATTCAGGGGTTCTGCAACTCTGACTTTGCTGGTGACGCCCACAACTCAAAGTCAACTTCTGGTTTCGTCTTCACCTTGGCCGGTGCATCTGTTTCGTGGAAATCGAAGAAACAAACTCTAGTCGCGCTGTCGTCTACTGAGTCTGAATATGTTGGGTACTCAGAAGCCTCCCATGAGGCTATATGGATAAGGCGTTTATATCACAAGATTCTGGATACCAAGTTTACACCTCAAGGACTATTCTGTGACAACAAAAACGCCCTTCAACTAGTAGAGCAACCACGATTCAACGAGAGATCGAAGCATATCGCGATTCAGTACCACCACGTTCGCGACTCGTTCCGGAATGGCCTCATTAGATTGGAATACCTAAAGTCCACCGAGATGACCGTGGATGTCCTTACGAAACCTCTTGCGAGAGATCAACACCAAAAACACGTTCATGCACTCGGACTTCGTGGACCTCCGGAATGATTGTCTTTCCTCTATTTTTGATTTGTGTTTTTCTTTTTACAAATATTTTCTTTTCTATTGGTCTTGTAGGCAGTACTCTTTTTCCCTATCACAAGCAGCACAATAGGTTTTTTAATGAGGCTGGCCAGACTGTGTTTTATTTTATTTTTATTTTTATTTTCCTTTCAGTCTATTTAGCTTGCCGTGTTAGCAAGATGAGGTGGTTACGAAGATTGGAGCAGAGTTACGATATTAGCAGCAGGGCTACGATGATAGTAGCAGGAAGGGTGGGAGTGTTGAGAAATGGTCGTTTGATGTTGTTGAGGTACGATAGTTTGGTGTTTACTTCCTACTTACTATTTCGGATGAGAAGGTGGACGTGGAGACACACAATCAAGGTGATGCATTACATCACGCTTGAGGGTTATATATATACCGTCAGAATCCCCCCTTAGTTAGTTGGTGAATAATAACAATGACTTTCCGCTGCACACAAACTGTTCCTATTTCCTACAATTCATTCGAGCGCCTGACCGAATGACCATTGATGAACTTGAACTTGACAATCGTCAGAACAACCAGTGCACTTTGCTGTAGCTAAAAGACACAGCACCCTCTCACTCTAGACACAGCACACTCAGGTCGGATAGCGTAAGATATACTCTACGGAGGAGTCGGCTGGTTAACCAACTCGAATCGGCACATTTAAAGTCCACGGTATCCCTCCCCTCCGAATCGTGCGAATCACCGTCGATAAGTACTCGTACTCGTACTACCGTAGCGCAGTACGATAATCCCCACTACTATCGATATCATACTTTAACTTATAACACAGCTCCCCCTCCCCCTCCCCCTCCTCCTCCACCACAGAACTCAAACACCCGCCAGGGCTCTTATTCTTCATTCATTTCCTCTTGTTTAATTTGACTAACAAGCAAACAAATAAGTTAATCTACGATAAAGGAGGAAAAAAACAGACTTTTGACTCGAATTTTTATTTCAGGCCAAGTTAACTTGGAAGGTTTCATTCCTTTGCTTGTCTGAGTTTGTCTTCTCTCTCTCTGCCGGAACCTCGCTGTTGGAGATACGGTACTGTAAGATAAATGGACTTACCATAGACCAAGTGAACATGTCTGCATACTAGTCCACTTTACCCCCGCTACATCTCTAATCGGGCTTCATCACAGGGATGGCGCGGAAGTGCTGGCATAGTTATGCGTCAAGAACAAACATTGAAGTCTAAACCCTTTAGGATTTGGATTGAGAATAGATTTCATTAGAAAATCTCATGAAAGGTGGTGAACAGATTTTAACACTTCATCGGGTAGCTTATAGATTCAAGTTGAGTCAAATGCAAATTAAATATCAATTTCAGTTATAGAAAACATGCTCCAGCGGGCAGTTTCAGAAGTTCAAAGTCCCACGACAAAACGAAAAACTGACAAAAAACATTTGGGCACAAAAGCAGTGTACGAAAAACTCGGCCCGAAACAAACTGAAAGCGAAACTCAGAAAACAAGCTAATAACCACTCGCCATACCGAAACCAATACCCAATACCATGCAAAAGTGTTTAATTCCATTGGATTTCACAAGCACTTATTAATCCTTATTTTGCCTTAGCAAGACCGACGGTATTATCACCCAAGTCATAAACGGAGTAATATTTTCGCAAGAATGCGTCACCCAAAATGGCGAGGGGTCCTACGGGCTCGGGAAAATCCATGCCCATGAAGGCGCTGATGCAAGAACCTTGAACCTCAAGAATGTAGTCATAGGCAGTGATGGTGAAGTCGTGGCCTATAAACAAACTATTAGCAATTATAGCTAGTCAAAATGATCACACATACCAGTAAGAGTAAAGGTGAGATTTGGGAGAGAGGCGCGCTTGTCGCATTCAACAGTGTATTGCCCGCCGAATCCCTTCTTAGCGCCAATCTCCTTATTCAAGAGCTCAGCCAAGGTTGATGGGAGGGCAATGCTACTACAAGTTAGCAGATGAATCAAATCCTGGCGGACCTAGAAAACTTACAGAGAGGTTCCGGTGTCGAGAATGGCTCCAGTGTCAGCGAATTGAGCAGTTGACTTTCCAAAGGTTATGGCCTCAAACTCGACTTCCCAGTACGCCTTTCTGCGGACAGGAAGCTTGGTGAGTTTGCCCTCAAAATGGTTATCATCAATGCCACCAAAAATAGCCTCACTCTCATCTTCCGTACCACCGAGGTAGAAAGCAAAAACAGGTTTATCGAGAAATCCTTGGTCGATCATCTCGTAGAAGGGAGGAACAATGCGGTTGACTGAGATTGTGTCATACCCAAGTCCCAAAATACCATCGAACCGACCGAAAGCGAATGCCAAACCAGGCTCTGTATGCTCAACAATTAGACATGAAATCTAAGAGGGGATAGGGATAAATATCATTGAAACTTACCCGAAGTTGCCTCTGCGAAAGTCTGCTCCCTGATTTTAAGATCACCAATTTGCATGTCATCTTGAGAGACAAAGCCACTCAAGCTTCCAGAGCCGTAGCGGATCTCGAAAGAAGTGCCATTCACCTTATAGGTCGATGAGCTTGACGAATCGTACTTGCTGTGCAAGTAGCAAGCGATCGAACCGCACTGGGAAGAGGGGACCCAAACTACGTCTCAATAAGCACCATGTTAAGATCGCAGCGGGAAAGTGACTTACGGTTAGAGCTTCCGGTGTCAAGAACAACCTTAAAGCTTTGAGGAGGATTTCCGATGGTGATTTCTGAAAAGTCTAAGCAATATTGATAAGCATTTCATTAATTTAGCTGTGTTCAACTGGTACCATACACTGAGCATTTAGGAAGTTCTGCGCGCGAAATATTAGCTCAGTTCAGATGAACATAAAGTGTGGTATTTACGCTAACTGGGACCGGATGGCCACCGTCAGTTTTGATTTCTTGGGTCCTGAACATTTCCTCGCCAATCTTCTGAGGGCGGATTCCCATGTACTTTTGGCCAAGGGCCTTCATTTGTGTATTAATATCATGGTGAGACTACAAATCCGAGCGTGATTGTTAGTCGGGAAGTCCTAAAAATAAAGGAAATGGGGAAACAAATTGAACTGTGGCAAACTTACAAGCTGCTCTGTTAGCGGGACCTTCTTCAGCGGTGCTCTGTGAACACCAGCCATAGCCGACCCAAGAAGGGACCCAGCTGCAAAGATAATAGCAGATTTCATGATTGAGAGTATTCGCTGTCTAAGCGATATTACTAATTTTAGGAACTTGAATGATAGAAGAGGTAGAGAGTGAGGTGGTTAAGGAAAGAGTGAAGGGGTGGTGGAAAGGAGAAGAAGCTGGGGAACTTGGAGAAGGAGGTGGACGGAGGGTGATAACTCCGATGGCGTGGCTGGGGACTGCCAAGCAGTTGGATTATCAAGGTTAAGCACCAGCGCGTGTTCTTAAATGAAACATTTGGTTAAACCCCTTGGGTCAAGCAACTTAGGCTCCAAATGACAAAAACACAACTTGTTCTGGAAATTGAAATGGCCCAAACACAACTTAAGCACTGCACAGAGAGTTTCTGTGCTTATCATGCAATGAGTTTGTTCGATGCATTCTTAAGTTGCTTCAAAGCGGTTTGGTTTTATTGTTGCCACAGTGACAGAGATTCAGAGGGCCTAACTGCTAACAACAAAATCGCAAAATCTTATGTCTGTGTGATAGCTGTTCTGCTGGTAGGGCTTTCAAAATGGTTGTTCAGCTTAAGCACTCTCAGTTAAGAAGGCATGCTGGTGCTTGATCTCGTCTTTTCGCCAACAACAAACAAGCACATCGAATCATCAAGGTGTGGCACATTGCCTGGATTTAACCTAGACCTTGATGATAGGTAAGAGGGCAAGCACGATACGAGTACTGTATGATACGATATGATACCGTTGCCGCCCTCTTGTCAGTCCGGGCCAAGACATGCAGCCAGTCAATTAACCAATGGGTCCGCTTGCAAACGAGAAACATGCCCCTTTGCCTGTAACCTGTAGGAATGAATATATGCAGTATCATAGCATCATAGACATTAAAAATGTAAAGTTATAAGTACGATACGGTAACTTTTGAGATACACCAAGTTAGAAAATGAAGTTAGAATACGATATTGAGAATATTTGAATTGATTTGTATCAACAGTTATATTTTGTTGCCTAAATTGCCGATAGGTATCTCTAACCTGGCGGTATCGAAAATTATTGAGGTGTGCACTGTACTGTACTGGAGTACATTACTGTATCCCATCTCCATACGGTGCCTAGAAACGGTACAAGTACGGCAGTACTTTGAGAGCACTTGTGCTGAAGTCTGTATCGGGATTTAAAAACCGTAAACTCAAGGCACCGTTTCGTAAAAGTAACTTATACCCCTACAAGTGATTCAGCGATGTGTTCGATATATGGTAAACTCGAGGACAATGAAAATTTTTTTGGAATATTGTACCAGTACAAGTACTTCTGATGGGAGAAGGAAATTGATTGCCATGGGACTTTGCACTGTTATCATAGCGCGATTACCCCAGATTTCTTGTAATACTCTCCATTTTCGGCCCGTGGCTCTCCAATATCGTAGTACGGTATTGCGGCCGCGGGGAATTGTGCTTTTACTGATACGATACAGCAGTTAATTTAGCTATCATATCTGTGCCTGGACATACCATACTATAACTGTGCCAAGGTTCCTGCAAAATTGTGTAACGCATGAGCTGTTCCAAATTTCACAGCACATCTCCGATGTGCTCGACAGCTCAATATCACATTCAGCTCAACATCACTTTTTTTATCTACACCAAAAAGAACCCTGGGTTATCTTCCACAATTTCTATCACAATGCCAGAAAACTATGCTGAGATTGAAGCTAGGATTCAGCAGGCTTGCAGGAAATTATCTAATAGTGAAAATCTAAACAACAAGCCAAGCACCTCAACCCCAGTTTTGGCTTATTGTTAGGTTTTAGAAAATTGAATAACTAAAAGTACATTTTCTCAATGGTCCCTTATTAAAAGTCCAGAAAATCCTTTCCACCTCTTAGAAGATCATCTAACCTCTTGAAATATGGGTTTTGATATTTTTTTTTCCTTGTATAAAGTGCATCATTTTTCATTTTCTCAAGCTGCTTCTCAGCTTTTTCAACCTTCTCTTGGGCATCATCCTCTTTTTTTTTTTTTGATGTATAGTAGTTCATACCTGGTGGGCATAAATGACACTGCCCTTCCAGACAGACCTCTAAGAATTTTAAAGGAAGGAGAGACAGGATCAGAGTCTTCAAGGTATTGAGTTTGATATTTGAGGGACTGAATAGTAAAGGGGTTGAGAGCTGGAGAGGAAGGAGCCAAGAAGGTATCATAGGGTAGAGGGTTTTTTATACAGTATAGTACTCTAGAAGATGGGATAAAATGATATCCAGATTGTAAGAAATCAATTCAGTTTTCTTGAGTGCTGATAGAATCATAGATTTTTTAAATACCTGTTCCTGATAATGCTTAGTACCGTATAATCTCAAATAATCGAACCAGGTGCTATGAAGTCAAAATAAAGTTCAAGACACGGAGGAGTGGATATTAGTGTCTGAGATGCATTTCCGAATTAAAACAACAACCAAAAAGAGTGATCCCGTATGCCTAGTTTAACCTCAGCCCATCACTATAATTGGGGGTGTAAAAATGAAAGATTTCCGGAATACAAACTCCAATCCCAAATCCAACTGACAGCATGCCTCATAAGAAGAATGAGCCACCAAAGCCCTGCGGACGAGTCAAAGTCAAACCAGTACTGCCACCACTTCCAGCCGGTAGATTTTACGCTGGTATTAAGAAAAAGACAGGTCCGAAGCGAAAACTGTTGGCTGAAGCCCTTCGACAACCCCTAAAGACAATTGACAGTCCATATAGGTCCTATACAGTTAGTTACAAATTGCGTATATTGTCATACTGGTTTACGGAATCCATACCAGTTAGTCCAACAAAATATCGGCAACCATCACGGAAAGAGGTTGCTAAGTATTTTAAGATTCCTGAGGGGAATCTTTCAAGGTGGAAGAAGAATGAGGAAGAAGGAAAATATGAGATGCAAAAGGGGAGTCAACAGAGAGCAAGTGGTGGTGGAAGACGTCGGCAATGGAGGGAAATAGAGAAAGACCTTTTTGAAAGGTTTCGGGAACAACGTGCGCTTGGAAGACCTGTTCGTCGTGGTTGGTTTCAAAGAGTTAGTAAAGAACTTTTTGCCAAACACTACCCAGGGCAGGATTTAGACCATTTTCGATTCTCAAGTGGATGGTTTAGGGGATTCCTACGCTGGCACCAAATTAGTCTTTGTTCAGTAACCAACACTGCGAGTAAACTTCCAACTGATTATGTGCTAGCGATAGTTAGTTGGTTACAGTTCAACTGTCGAAATTTGCAACTCTGGCCAGATAACGAGATGGGTCTGGGGGACGTACCGGCAGCAGTTGGCCGCTATCGTTTACAAAACATCTGCAATATGGATCAGACTCCATTGCCTTTTGAGTATTTACAAGGTCAAACTTATAATACTAAAGGTGACAAAACAATCTGGATTCAGCAAAGCAATTCCAGGTGGGATAAAAGACAAGCCACAATTCAACTTACGATATTTGCTGACGGAGTTCCTCGAGTAAAACCTCTTGTTTTTTTTAAAGGTGAAGGAAAGGGAAGAGATCTCATTACTGAGAGGGTCAAGTACGATCAACGCGTAGTTGTTAAATTCAACTCAACCGCCTATGCCAACTCTGCCAATATAGTAGAATGGCTCAATCAGCAGCTTGTTCCTATACTTGACTGTCAGCCTACGCTCCTTGTGTGTGATCGTTTCGGGGGACACAAAACCGACAAAGTTCTTGATACACTACAAGCTAACGATATCACAGTTAGTATGATACCTGGGGGTTGCACAGGATTGGTACAACCCCTTGATGTATCTGTTAACCGCCCTTTTAAAGATATTCTAAAGGTGAGTTAAAAGGAGCTAAACACTTACATTTCAAGTACTAGTACTGGTAACTAATTTAAATAAAAAACGTTAGAATCCGTGATGGAAGAAATTGAGACAGAGGAGGAGAGAGTTTTACAGGCAGGTGGGAGGCTGTCAGGAAGCATGGTGGGCCGGCGGAGAGTTGCAACAACATGGGCGGTGGGAGCGGCTTGGGAGAGGTTTTCGAGGGAAAAAGTAGAGGTTGTGAAAAGGTCGTTTCGTATCCTTGGAATTTCACTACCAACTGATGGGAGTGAGGATGCTGAAATTTCTATTAAAGGATTAGACACAAGTCAGTTAATAGAGGGATTAGCTGATTGGAGAACTGGGAGTATAGCAGAGGAGAGTACTGTTGAGGTGGAGGGTGACGGAAGGTTGGAGGAAGACCAAGAATTGGCAGAGGAGATAAACTTTTACTATAATTAGATACCAAGAATTAGTGAAACTGATATTACGCCATTAGTCTTAGATCCCTTGGCTTGACTCACCTTAATTAGACCTCCTAGCACCCGGTTCGATTATTTGAGATTATACGGTACTCAGTGGTTAAATCCTAACAATGCCTGGTACTTAGCAGTTACATCCTGAAGACATCTGGTCCTCTACTATTGCATTCTAAGAACATCTAGTCTTAAGCACATACATCATTATTGCATCTAATGCAATGCAACCACATCAGGACAATATCTGAGGTGAGAGTCTAAAATTCAAAACTTGTGATACTAGTATACCAGCAGTGTGACCCGCATATAGGACTTAGGTCACAAAATTTTTTTTAAAACTACTTCAATTTTATCAATTTTATATAAATTTATGACTAGTATACAAGAATACAACTAGTAAAGCCATTTCCATAACAGCCTACAACTTCACAGAAAGTGATGTTGGAAGGATGTGAGAGGTATCATTAGAAAGCTGATATTGAGTGGATTCAGAATCAGGCTTAAACGTTATGAGCAGACATCAGATGGTGTCAGTATCTATCTTCAAAGTTAGCAGAAATTTACCAGTAAAGGCTATTTGCACAATACCCTGTAATATCACAGGGAGTAATGTCAGGAGGATGTGGGAGCTGTTGTTAGAAGGTTGACATCAAGGGAATTCAGGATCAGGCTTAAAAATTGCAAATAAATATTAGCTGATGTTGCTATCTGTCCCCAAACTCAGCAGAGATTTACCAGTAAAAGGTATTTCCATAATAGCTTATAACTTTACAGAAACCAAAGCCAAAAGAATGTGGGAGACATCATTGGAAAGCTGACATCAAGGAAAATCAGAATCAGGCTTAAACATTGTGAGCAGACATCAGATGGCATCTATTTATCTCTTCAAAGTTAGCAGAAATTTACTGGTAAAGACTATTTCTATAATAGCCTGTAACATCATAGGAAGAGTATCAGGAGAGTGCAGGAGGTGTCGTTGGAAAGGTAACAATGAGGAAATACAGAATCAGGCTTGCACATTATGAGAGGATATCAGCTGGCATTGGTATCTGTCTTCAAAGTTAGCAGAGATTTACTAGAAAAGCTTATTTAGATAATAGCCTATAATGTCATAGGAAGTAATATTAGGAGGACATAGGAGGCATTGTTGGAAGGCTAACATTGAGGGGATTCAGAATTAGGTTTGAAAATTATGAGCAGATATCAGCTGGCATTGGTATTTGTCCTTCAAGTTAGCAGAAATTTACCAGTAAAGACTATTTCCATAATAGTCTATAATCTCAGAGAGAGTAATATCAGAAAGGTGCAGGTGGCAGGGTTAGAAGACTGACATTGAGGAGATTTATGATCAGGCTTGAATATTGCAAACAGACATCAACTGGAGTCAGTATCTGTCCTCAAAGTTAGCAGAAATTTACTAGTAAAAATTATATCTATAACAGCCTATAACTTTACAGGTAGTCATATCATAAGGATATGAGAGGTATTATTGGAAAGCTAATATTGAGGGGATTCAAGATCAACTATGAATGTCACAAGCATACATTAGATAGCATTAGTATCTATCCTGAAAGTTAGTAGAAACTTACTAGTAAAAGTCATTTCTATAACTGCCTGTAACACTATTTATATTGAGCAGAGATAGCAGGATGCATTGAATATGTAATGTCGCATGCATCTGGGATCTATTGAGAGAGATAAAATTCAGGATTAAGTGTTATATACACTAGCAGGATTAGGAGGTAGATAGAGAAGAAACTTTTCATCAAACATTGTAAAGAAATATCATGAGTAAATAATGTTGTTAGATGTAACTATTGATGATGAAAGAACATGAGTGAGAGAAGATAATAATATACTTACTTAACTAATATGTCACAACTATTACTTGTTTTCACAATGAATACAGCTAACATTGTTACTAACTTTATAATTTTAAGACTAAAATACAAATCTTAGTAAGTTGTCAGTTCTGTTTTCTTTTTTTTGTCCTGAATCTAGTTTAGCCTTCTAAAAGAGTAGCTATTATAAGACTAATATATGACCAGTATGATATCCTAGTTACATTGTGATGCATTTTATTATAGATTCATATATTTGGACATAAATAGGCCTTGCATCTAAACTGAAGATACATTGAGTGCAACTGAGTATAGTTTCTAAACTCAGGTTACAACCATGCATCAAATCCAAACCTCATGGTACATTGTGTGTAATCAAGTGTAGTGTCCAAACTCAGGGTGCAACTAAGTATCACTTTTAAACTTAGGATATATCATGTGCAACTAAAGGTCACAACAAAACTTAGGATACACTTGATGCACTGAGTGCATGATCCAATAGGGCACTGTCAGAATGCAGTACCCTTGTACAAGATATGGTTTTTTTTATGTTGATACTGGATGTACTAGACATAACTGAGTATGGTGTCTAAATTCAGGATGCAACTAAGTACTACATCTAAACCCATGATGCATTGGAGGCAACCAAGTATAGTATCCAAACTCAGGATGCAACTAAGTATTACATCCAAACTCAGGATGCACTGGGTGCAACTGAGTCTTACTTCCAAACTGAGGATGTACTGGGCACAACTGAAGGTCATAATAAAACTCAAGATGTACCTGATGTACTAGGCACAGGATATAATAGGGCAGCATCAGGATACAGGGCCCTTGCACTAAATATGATCTTTTTTGTTACTGATGGTCACATGATCAAGAGGGACACTCTAGATTGCTGATACCAAAAAAGAGATATTAGAGGTTAGGATACATGATGTGTACTCAAAATGGACTTGAGGATGGAGTGTAAAAAAAAATTGACTGTTTAAAGTTAGTGGATGATTTTAGGACTAAGTTGCCTTTAGTTGTAATTATGTTCTTATTTATAGTACTTCTTCTATGACAGTTTTACTTTAAAATAATATAGTAGTAACTACTCACACAGTGTACTATATACAGTAGTATGAATTAAAAACTGGACTAGTTCCTAGGATGGGAGGGTAAGGTGACATGTTCATAATTTTGGGATGCTACCTTGCTGACACTGATAAAAAGTTATTTTGGTGGGACAGGATACCTCCCACTAACAGCTGACTGTTTCTCTTAATCACATTACTACAGTATCTAAGACCGCCATCAAGATATCATCATCTAATTCAGTTTTGATTATTGGGCAAAGCACAATCATATTACTAAATTTCACATTCTCCATAAAATTTGGGTAGTATTATTGTGGTATAGGGCTCCCATAATTAGAATAGGGTGAAAAAAAAAGATAAATACACTGTTACCTAACCTATTGGTTTAGTCAATAATATAAGAAAAATTAGAAATAGAGTGATGAGCTATAAATAAAGGTAGTTTGATGAAGAAAAATATTACATTCTCTACTCTCTCATATTAGTAACATACTCTAGATACTACTATTTCATATCTACAACTCTTATTATATCCTCTTACCAAGCTTAAAAACTACTTACATTATCCAAACTATAAAGTTTGATTTATCTCTACTCAGACAAAGAAATTCTATTAGACCCATCTATCTCACCTCCTTCTTCTCCCCACACCAACTACCCCAGCACTAAATAAAATTTCCCAGCTATATTCTGCAAACTATATAAGAATCTGTCTTTAATGTAAGATTGTATATTTTTAGAATCTTTGATTATATTTTGTATTATTAATACTAAATAACTACCCTTATTAGTGACTCAGATATACATTTCTTACAATTTAAATATAGACATTCTGCTTTCCCTATATGGCTTCAGCCTCTCATAGTACTATGTCAGAATACTATTCTGGCTATAATAGGCTCTATAATCATGAGCAAATAGGTTATTTTAATACATTTTAGGAATGCTGTAATAGAAGAAATAATTACTGTTATTAAATAAGAGTAAGCTAATTATTGAAATATTCCAGTACTATATCAGTGTAGATTCTAATTATAGTTTACTCAATCTATCTAGATATAGACAGTAGTTAATTACTCTCAGCTACTGGTAGTTCCAGTTCATATTGCAGAGCCAATAATACTATGTTCTGAGAAGTTAACTCTAGATAAGGCTGTTATTGAGTTGGAAAAGTGGAAGATAGTGAATAGAATAACCTTTATTGCTATCAGTTGGGTTCAGTATATTGCAGATTTAGTTTTTATATCAACTGTACTATTTGATAGGGTTAATAAAATTCAAGAAAGGTGGAACATGAGTAAGAGACTCAGATTAGATGAAGAATAATGACTAGTTGATTGAATAATTTATCTTAGTTTCTTCCATAATTTCATTTTAAATTAGGTCTTTTCAAACAATTTTAGCTTTAATAAAAGTAGTATTCAGGTTTCTTTTTTGAATATATATATTTGAATTACAATTATAACTAAACTACCATATGTACAATGCATTTCTTTTACCCATTCATGACTTTTTTAGGTAGACCTAGTCTAATCTTCTAGGTATAGGATACCTACTAGTATTAGAATTACTATTGGTATCATAGTAAAATATATCTATCATGACTAATAACTTCACATAAGGTTACAAGTTCTTAATTTGTTGAACCACTCAAATAAGACTGTCTATCTGGATCAAGTATAATAATCCATTGATCCTTTCCTACTCCAATTTAAAATTTCATCTTATCAAAGTTGTAGATATCTCACTCTTGAATCCTTTTTTCCTTACATAAGGATTTATAATACTCAAACTAATCTAAGATATCAGTTAAGTTATGGATATTTTTTCTATCTTAGTTAAGAGTTTTTTGCTTCCTCATATAAAATTCAGAATGTTGATCCCGAAAATATGTCATCTAAGCAGAGTTGACATTTGGTAGAGGAGAGATGGAATTATCACTTGAATGATTTTTCTTGGAAATACTATTAGTGCAATTCCAAACTATTGGAAGGTATCCTGATATTTCAATCTCATCTAAATATTTTAAATAGAAATAAACAACTAGCTCCTCAGCTTCAGTGAGTTTTTGGGTTGATATAATTTATTCTATTTTTGTTTGATATCTTTTCTATCTTTCTCACAAATAGCTTACAAGAATATCAAACTCATATACCATATATGCTAAGACCACCAAGCCTCAAGATCTATATCTGGATACTTTTAGAATATGCAAGTAGTGTCTTTATTATGAAGGGGTTGTACAAGGGTGGGGAAAAAAGTGATTAGAAAGCCACTGATTTGACTAATATATATCATGAGATCTTAGAGTACAACCAATTAGGATTCAAATTTATTGTGAGGAAAAAAGTGATTGGAAGATAGATTATTTCCTACTCTAATATTTTTCTTATTCTAATATGTGGTAGTTATACTGCCTGCTACTATTACAGATTCAAAGTGTTATAATATACAGATTAAGGTATCTAAACAGCTAATCTCAATCAAATATCAAGTTACCTTTACTACTGTAATTATAACCTCAATATCCTTAATTCATCCAAATATCTCACCCAATTCTGTTTTCATATCTCTTGACTATACCTTAACTCAAATGAGGTTTAAATCTAGAGATTCAGTAGGAATTAGTAAAAAAAAAGTCTCCTTAAATGAATAGTATCTGCATCCAGACAGAACTCATCTACTCTCATTATTCCATTCATTGCATGCATCCTAATTGTCCAAATATTGACTCTTTTTATCTGTTGCATCTGATGTATTCTCATATACTTGCTTCTACCTCTACTGTCCAGATCACTTATCACTGACCCTATTTGTCCCAATACTATCAACTATTTTCCTTATCATCTCTATTTCATCTGGCAGTCTCCATTGTATTAATTACTAATCTTCATCTTCTAAACTTATATCAGCAAAAAAGAAACCTCCCTCAGATAAAAAATGTCTGCATTTGGATAGAAACTGTCTGTAATTTTTATTTTGTACATTCTAGTTATCTGGAGGTAGATCTATTTTATCAGTATCATATGGTGTGTCCCAATATTCCTACTTCTATCTCAACTATCAGTAATTTACCTGCTCATACTCTTTCTATCTAGTGGCCTCCAGAACCTAGCTAGACTTCAACCCTATCTGATTAAAACTTACTACTACTTGTATTTTATTAGGGAGATATAATGGAGCTTAGACTTTTACCCCTGATCAGATAATTTAAATATATCCCCTACCTGCCTTCTCTCTCCTAATATTCCTTAAAAAATATCAATACTTTTTTGACTCTTCAGGACAATTCATGCTTTCCTGCTGTCTGACTACTATAGGTCTTGTAAAGATATATACTATATACTACTTGATTCATCTTGCTGAACCAGTTACTAGAGGATATAGTACATCTAGATCTAACTATAGACTAGGAGGCTACATTGTATTTTTAGTCTAGCAGACCTAGTACTAACCTGGCCAGACACTTGACACTTCCATAGTTTCTAACTGCTACAAGTATTATGTAGATATGTACTATATACTACTCAATTCCTTCTACTGAGACAATCACCACAGGCTATAGTATGTTTAGATCTAACTGCAGACTAGGAAGCTACATTGCCTTCTGAGTCAGGTAGACTTAGTATTAACCCTATCTGACAATTTACTCCCTCCTACTTTCTGACTGCTATTGGTCTTGCTAAGATATATACAATATACCATTCAATTCCTCTTACCAACCCAGTCATAATAAGCTATAGTATATCTAAATCTAACCATAGACTAGAAAGCTATATTGCTTACTGCTTATAGTAGACCTAGTATTAACCCTCTTAGATACTTTATTCTTTCATAGTTTCTGACTACTATAAGTTTCATGAAGACACATATGAGATATTATTTAATTTTTCTTACTAAGTTCGTCATAATGAGCTATACTATGTCTAAATTTAACTGCAGACTAAAAAGCTATGTTGCCTACTAAGTCTGGTAGACCTGGTGCTAACCCTCCTGGATACTTTATTCTTTCATATTATCTGACTACTACAGACCTCACAAAGATGCATACTATATAATATTTGATTCCTCTCACTGAGCCAGTCATAATAGGCTATAATTTATCTAAACTTGACTACAGACTAAGAAGCTATATTTCCTGCTGAGTCTGGCTGACCTAGTACTGACCCTACTAGACACTTTATTCTTTCATAGTTTTTGACTATAATAGACCTCATGAAGAAGCATACTATATACCATTCAATGTCTTTTACTTAGTTAGTTACAATAAGCTATAGTATATCTATATATAGTCACCTATCAAAAGTCTTTACAAGGGGCTGACTAAGCAATACCTCAAAATATCTTGGCCATGATTATGGTTGTGTAAATTGTATTGTATTGATCACCAATTCACAGTAATGTCTTCCAAACCAAAAACCCAGTGAAGAAAAATATCAGAAGTTCTTAAAAGCATGATAATTGTCTTCTTTTGGGGTTTTCATAATTATTCTTTTGTTGCAAGACTGGTGGAGAGATCAGAAATTACAGTATAGTTATTTCTGAAGTGAGCATCAGAAAGCAGACATATTTACAATCCACCTCACTCTAGGAGGCCTTCAAAACTAAGTAGGCATGATAAAAGCTGTATCAAATGTGCCTGGAAAAAAGATTGCTTCCAAATAAAGGAGAAGGCATATACTAGAGGATTGCTAATTGCTCTAATTATTAATGTATTAATTTGATAGTTTTGTCACAATGTCTGTCCTCTTGTCAGTATGTCAACTCTCGATTACTACCTACAGAGTCAAAACTTTCAGAAATAGCTTGCTAAGTACTATGTGAAGCTCACTGAGGAGCATGCTACTAAAAGACCCTAATGGGTGATAGAATACAGAAACTGGACTCTTACAGACTGGTATCATGTGATCTAGAATGATGAGTATACAGTAGAAAAAGCAGGAATGGTACATCAGTATTGGGTATTCTACCACCCATGGGAGAAGTAATTGCTGGAGTGCTGTAACCCTAAACCAAAGCATAAAAGTGCCTCATTGATGGTTTAGGCTTGCTTTTGTAGATTGGAATAGGGGAAGCTTCATTGCCTGATTGACAAAAAGACTATGAATGTGAAATACTATATTGGGATACTATCAAAACAACTTCTTCCCTTCTGGCAAGACCTATTAGGTGTAGAGTTAGAGCCTGTCTTCATGCAGAATGGGGTATGAGTGCATACAGTAAGGGTATCCATAGCATTTTTTGGAGACCACAATATTAACCTATACAACCATCCACTATACTCCTGCAATCTCAACCCAATCAAACATATATGGGTTCACATGAAGTGTATACTACACTGAATGCACCCTGATGTCATGAATCTAACAGGATATCCAAAAACAATGTAGAAATGACTGGCTGAAATCTTGCCAAAGGTGTGAGAGGAGGTACAAGAACAGTATTTTGAATTAATGCTAAATTCAATGCTGAACAGGGTACAAGCAATTATTGAAGCCAAGGGATGATATATGAAATACTAGTGGTGGTATGCTTCCTGGCTATTGATTGTATAGCTCAGATACTATAGTAAGGTGATAGTGAAATTTCTGATTATATAATTAAGCTTGTTGTTATAGGTAAGATTGTGAAGACTTTTGACAGGTAACTCTATAGCTATAAACTAGGAAGCTATGTTGCCTGCTGAGTCTGGTAGACCCAGTGGTGACCCTACTAGATACTTTATTCTTTTATAATTTCTGACTGCTACAGGTCTTACAAAGATGCATACTATATACTATTAGATTCCTTTCACCAAGTCAGTTACAGTGAGTTATATTATATCTAGCTCTGACTATGAACTAGGAAGTTAAATTACCTATTGCATCTGATCAACCTAGTATTGACCCTGCCAGATACTTTATTCTTTCATGATTTTTAACTAATACAGGTCTTACAAAGATACATACCATATACCATTCAATTCCTCTCACTGAGCTAGTCACAATGAGCTATAGTATGTTTTAATCTGACTGCAGACTATGAAGCTACATTGCCTTCTGAGTCTGGCAGACCCATTGCTGACCCTCTGAGATACTTTGCTGACCCTGCCTGATATTTCACACTTTATGTATTCTTTATTTGTATTCTATATACTATCTATTATTTCTATTGACTTTTAATAAATTTCAAGCTTTATTTACTATATTGTTGAAAAATTCTTAACTAACACTAGAGACTATACTAGTAATTAAAATATCCTATATCATTAGAAATAACTTGAATTGACATTTCTCTAAATCTACTGGTATCTGAAGTTGTGACCAAAGTACCAATTTTCTAGGTAAATGGCTGCTGTGTTGGGGTACACTCTATGCATTCAGATAAAAAGTGACTGCATCCAGACAGTGTGAGTCCAAGTAGTCCCATCCAGATTAAAAGTTTATATTAAACTCTTCTAGTATGACTGATGCACTAGATGCATGAAATACAATATTTTATTTTTGCTGATGGGCCACAGAAGAATCTTGACCTTGTTGATTCCTTGACAGTACTTGGTAAATTTTTTATAACTAGAAGCTCCATCTTCAATAACCTAAATCTATTCTTAGTAAAATTCTATAGTTTAAACTATGAGTATCTTATCTAACCTGACTCCATCCATAGTACTCACAAGTTTGATACCAGAATGGAATAAAGATAGGATCCAGAATATGTACGACATAGTAGCATGAGTCAACTTTTATTCATGGTAGGATAACTTGAAGCTCAAACTTTATCTCACCACAAAACCCACCCCACATCATCATACTTTTCCTTCCTTATTTGTAGATTTCATCAATATAATCTAGATGAAATTCTTCTTCTAGTCTACACAAGACTCAGGAGTGATGCTGAAAGCCTACCATTGAGAGAGTTGACTTATTAGTCTATAGATTCTGAAGCCAATCTTCAAAAGTCCAATGAATTTGGTCTTGATATCATTTAACCCATAATGCTCTCAGGCTATTCTTCTCTAGGATACCAAATCTAATATTCAGATTAATTAGTATTTGTTCAAGTTTTAGTAAGGATTAGAATAATATACTTCTTTCTTGGATGTGGATTATGATACCCCATTAATACACATATATTATAAAAGGTACAAATTAAATAAGCATATCCCAACTCAGTTAAGAGATTCTTCCATCCTAATTGTCTTGTTCTCTTATCTTGAGTAATAGAGAGACAAAGTTTCTCTTTCTCAGCCTTATTAAAAATAGGTTGTGGACCAGTTTGATACTTATTTGTTGGTATATTATCAACTTTTAAATGAGTATAGATATCATAACAAGTACTCAGCTTTATATTAACCAGAGCTAGTACAATATCTTTCCATTTCAGCTTTACCTCATCTTGCAAGATAATAATATGAAGTTGTTCATCATGAGTTACTTCTTGGTGTTTATTGTCATTTGGAAAATGCTGCCTTCTGGTTCCCTTTGACTTCATTATAATGGTGATAATAGTGGTGGTGATGATAGTCTAATAGTTACTAGTTACTAGTTAGTGAGAGATGACAACAATCTTTTAGCACAACCAAGGTTGGGTTAGGGTTACCTGGGAGTATTTTCTTGATTTTTGACTTCTTCAGCAAGATCCACCAATCACTTTCGTTCCGATCACTTACCCTTACACCCTGGTACAGTATTTATCGTAAATCCGTGATCCTTACCGTATCATCAAACTGGGATGTTGCCAAGGCCGATAGCACGCTCAAAGACCCCCTATTCAGGTAATCATTGATTTTTTTGTTACGGCTTTGCCCTAAAGACCCTCAGACTGACAGAAAGACCATTCCTGTGAAACTCAATCCTTTCTAACTTACTTACCGGGCCATCATCTATCGACGGCAGAAATCTCTACAACGGGGGGGGGCAACCCTCTATTAAAACCCATCACTCCTGCTCATCTGTCTCGAATACAACAGAACAGATATTTCAAAGAGAAAGTACCATAGCTGATCCAGCTTTATCCTCCTTCGCAATGGCGGGCATTGTACGTTTCCGGCGCTACCGACCCCTGTTGCTGCTTGCAGTTATCACAGTCGTCGTTTTTATCCACTTCACTTCTTTCAAAGATAATAGTGCTGCCTTTTCGGTTGATCGATTGAAGTCCCATACAGGATGGGATTCGAGCTCCGAAACCGAGCTTGGCCAGAAACCAGTGGGAGAGCAAAAACCGAAACCACCCCCGGTTGTGCCGATTCCTCCCATTGAGGAGCCTTCGCCCAAACCTCGCCCACAGCAAGCTACAACCAAGTCAAAGGCTCTGGAACCGAGCAAATCTCCGGTGAATGCTCCGGTGAATGCTTCGGTATCGTCTAAATCCACAACTAAGAAAGCGCCAACTCCGACTGTTCCATCTGAACATCATGATCACAGCACCGAAACTGCAAAAGCTGCTCCTACTGAAGATCGATGGATCAAGTCAACAGAGCATTTTCCAGTACCTTCCGAATCAATTATTCCATTGCCAACTCCTCAATCAGAGAAAATTCCTCAAATCCAGGCCTCCTTTGCTACTGAAAGTGAAACTAAACGCAAGGTTCGCCTCGATCGCCTGGAGGCTGTCAAGGATGCTTTCAAGCATTCATGGAGCGGATACAAGAAGTATGCTTGGGGCCACGACGAGGTCATGCCCGTAAGTAAATATTTCAATGACCCCTTTGGTGGCTGGGGAGCAACCTTAGTAGATTCTCTCGACACTTTATGGATCATGGGTATGGAAAAAGAGTTCATGGAGGCAGTTGAAGAAGTGGCTAAAATTGACTTCGCTGCTACACCCATGGCTTCAATTCCTGTCTTTGAAACTGTTATTAGATATCTCGGAGGGTTGATTGCGGCATACGATGTTTCTGGAGCAAAACATAAAATCCTACTCACTAAGGCGATCGAGCTGGGTGATATGATATACGGTGCTTTTGATACTCCGAATCGAATGCCAGTACTACATTGGGGGTTTAGACCGTATGTGATTAATTATTCCCCATAGTTTATAGAATATTATTATTGACTTGTTCCTTTACAGAAGGCAAACAGCTTTGAAAGTTCGCGCAGCGGTAGCATCTGTTTCAGCCGAGCTTGGTTCCTTGACTGTCGAGTTTACACGTCTGGCCCAGATAACCGGCAATAACACTTATTATGATGCAGTCCAGCGAATCACAAATGCGTTGGAAGAGTCCCAAAATGAATCCAACCTTCCAGGAATGTGGCCAATGATAATTGACGCTTCTGGCTGCAAGGTTGTCAGGCCTAATCCTCAACTAAAGGGTGTGGTTTCTGCGGTACCTCCACCAAAAGACGGTATATATGCTACAGACAAGCCCAAAGACAAAAAGACTAGTGAAATTGCGATTGTTGGAAAAGAAAAAGAAAAACGGGCCGAAAAAGATACGAAGACTCCCACGGCAAATACTCCGGAGCCGTCGGCCACTTGTTTACCTCAAGGATTGACAAAGCCATCATACCAGAGAGAGGAAAAATTCACATTGGGAGGCATGGCTGATTCATTGTATGAATACTTGATTAAGGTAATACCCATCTATGCACGGGTACGATTAGGGCAATAGGCCATTCTGACGCATTGGGTTTGTAGGAGTACATCCTATTAGGTGGGAAAAGCCAATACAAGAAGATGTACGAGGCCGTTGTCGAGGTTGCAAAAGAGCATCTCTTCTATCGACCTTACACAGCTGGAAATCCTGATATTCTTCTCACTGGGAACGTTTATGTGTCCCCGGGTGCCAAACCCCGTTTTGATGGAGACACCGGTCATTTGGTAATTCCTCTTATCTAGTGCTCTAGGATTTAGCTAATAAACTGTGCAGAGCTGTTTTGTTGGTGGCATGTTGGCACTTGGAGCCAGGGCACTCAATCGTGATGACGATCTTAAGTTTGCTGCTAAGATTACAGACGGCTGTGTTTGGGCCTATGATGCATTTCCTAGTGGGATTATGCCAGAATGGTTTCGAGTTGCCCCATGCAATAAAACCACAGAGTGCCAATTCGACACAGAGCTGTATCACGACATGCTAGTCCCAGATTACCAACGGCCTACAAAGCTACCAACAGTGGAACCTCATCAACACCCTAAGAGGGCCCCGGTCGAGGCACCAAAGACAGTGGCTGAAGCTGCACATAATATAATCACAGCAGAAGGTTTACCATCTGGGTTTACTATGATTGGCGATAGAAGGTTTAGACTGCCCTATGAGTTATTTGATGTCGACAAGGACTAACAATCTGTAGATATATCTTGCGACCAGAAGCTATTGAATCTGTGTTCATAATGTGAGTTGGATGCCTCCATCAAAGTGTAGGCTTTCTAACCTATATGGGAAGGTATCGTGTATCGGCAGACTCAAAATGGCAAGATAAAGGATGGAGGATGTTCCAAAGCATTGTTAATGCCACGCAGACAGAGGCTGCATTTTCCGCTATCGCAGGCAAGCCTTCTAAGATACTATTTTTAAAGACTGCTCATTGACTAATATCACTCACCTTAGATGTGACAAAAGTCCCCGGAGACCCTCAGTTTTTCCACTTGGATTCTCAAGAATCATTCTTTAACGCCGAGACACTCAAGTAAGTTCACCCTCATGCATAACATTCTCATTACTACCATCTTAACATATATTAGATACTTTTACCTCTTGTTCAGTGATCCAGACCTTATCTCTTTGTAAGTTCATCCCACCATGGCCGTATTTCCAATCTTAATTCTAACGATCCTATCTCTCTGTAGGGATGAATATGTCTTGTAAGCACATACCCGGTTTCGGGAAATAGCCTCACGCAATATACTGACTACTATACAGGAACACCGAGGCCCATCCACTTGCCCAGCCGAAGAAGAAGTCATCTTAATAGCCGACCATTGAGATCCTAACCCAAGTTAATTGCCAGACAGCCTGCCTGTCTAACGCGGGGAGGAGGGGAAGAGAAAGAAGAAGAAAAAGAAAAAAAGAGAATCACGAGTTTTGATTGAGGGGTTTTTGTGTATGATATACCGCTTCTGATGTTTACGTCTTTTACTTTATGATTTTTTTATATTATCTATTGCTTTTCTTTTCTTGTCTTTCTCTTTTTTTGGGGCATGGGTTTCGTTCGGGCCGTGAAGTAAAAAAAGAAACAAAACAAAAACAAAACATGATGATCATCAAGTGCTGGTTTGATACCTTACATTGATATTATCATAATAAATAAATAGATAGCGTACCTCCGGGGACGTCTGGATAATAGGCTATGTTATGTTTCACTATAGTCAGTGATTCCAAGCGGCCAGTCCGGCCATGATTCTGAAGAGCCTGGGTCAGTCCGACTTCAATTATTTCCGGCCGCCAAAGCCTGGCGGCGCCCAGGCAACCGCCAGGTCGAGAGGTTAAGCAACCTAGGCCGAAGCTGCCAGATGCCCAGGTAAAAACCCGCAGATGCCCAGGCTAAGCTTTTCACATAGTATACTTATTTTAAATTCGAACTGCATAACCCACAGATACCCAGGTCATCCATGGATACCCAGTGGGTATGGAATCACAATGCATCACCCACATACAAAGCCTTCAGGCGACCCAGGCCGGGCCCCGGCTTCGGTTTTGAAAAAGCCGTTTTCCCGCAGTCCGGCCCCGGCCATCCTGGAAAAAGCCTGGGTCAGTCCGGCCGTACCCGAAGCCGGACGGGACGGACTGGTAGCTTGGGGATCACTAACTTTTTTAGTATTGTGAGGTTGGCCCACGTTGCGCCAGGTCATGAGTGTGGAAGCTTAACTTCTTACCCACGGTATGGGTGAAACCTGCACTGGCGATTTGGCCTTTGTGCTTAAGTCTCGTTGTGAGATGTGCTGTGTTTGGTGCTTTTGTCGGGCTTTGCGGTGGGGGCGGAGGTAGATTCAATGATATTGTGTGCCGGGGTTCAATTCCAGTGCTCTGCGCATTGTATTAACTGTGCGTGCAGGCTGGAGCTGCGCGGGGAGAGCGAATTGGCAGATGGAGTGATGGATGGAAGTGTGTTGTGAGCTGAATTGGAATTGGAAAGTGCTGGGTTGTACCACCTACTAAGATTTTCGGTTTTGTTATTGGTGGGTCCGGTCTGGTTGTATTTGCAAGTGCTGTGCTAATACTAGTACTTGGAGCACCAGGGCTGCGATATCACTTTTCAGAGGGGGGGGGGGGTCATAAAGAATCACTCGATTGCGAAGATGATGTTGTCGGAAGTGATGCTAGCTCTTGGGGTTTGAGGGTAAAGGTGAGCAGAAATGGAGTGAGTGAGATTATCAGGAGTCGTGAGTGGTGTGGTGCTCCTCGGGTATACATTTATCATTGTTCCTATTTTTTTAAGCTGCCAAACTTACATGTCTCCGGCCAATGCTGGGAGGTCCGTGACCTGCTGCCAAAGCTTAACTGTAGTGTGCAGCATTTTATATCGTAATATTCCTGTTGCCATCATCTCTTTTGCTGGTGTGTAGTTGTCTTTCTGTTTCTAACCTCCTCCTCTTCCTCCAGCGCTCTTACTGAGATGCAGTACCTTTGCGGAGATGTCTAAAGTGCATGAACATATATTTGTTCTAGCTACGTTTTGAGTCTCCAAGACTACTCCTCACTACTCACTTGCGGGAGAGCGAATAGCTAATGGCTATCACGGTTATCGGTGCTCTGGTGTATGGTAAGTTATCGAGCTTCTACCTTCATGATATCATACAGAAATCCTTTGGTCTTCTTTCTGGTATGTAGTAGATTAACGAAGACTTTTTCTTGCTGGACTGATGTTGTATTCATGTATTGGTATAGTTTTGTGAGAGTATATTTCTTATTTATGCTCGCTGTTGGTAGCTTAGTCTGCTGAGCGGGCTTGATTGTGTCGTGGTCTCTGGGGTGTAGCTAGTATTTGATTGAATGCTTTTGGAAATTAGATTGTAAGAGAGCTAGTATAGTAATATAGTGTGGGAGATCTCTCGTGTAAGGTGTTGAGAGGGGTGTTGTTCTTGATAAGATACGTGGGAAAACAGCGGGCCTAAATGCATGATGAAGACCTGCTCCACGCCTCCCATATTGAGACCTCGTCCTTTGGTCGTAATATATGCTGCGGCCATCCACAAGTCCGGCAATAGTTCAAGTTGTTCACTTATGTTTTAGCGGTTCCTCTAGAGACAGAGCAGCCATAAATTAACGGAGATAAGACCTGAAAGAGTGTTAGCACTGGATCAAGGATATATGGGTAGAGTGTCGCCTAGGCTATTGTGGGTACAGTTGTTATTTTCTGTTTACCTCCCAGCACAGCATACGGGAAGTCCTGTTCAATGATTTGGGGATCGAGTATAATTTTGGGGCTGTACTCTGAATGGTATCCCTCAGAATAGCTATTTTTTTCCCCTTAATTGAGAAAAATGGAAAGGCCAGCAGTCCCGGAGGGGAGTTAGGATGTTAAGTGTGATGGGGTGGCATCGAATGGTCCTATGAGAACGAGTAGTTACAGTATGGTATTACAAAGCCATAGCCAGGGATTTGATAAAGAAATCGCCTTCTTCTCCGCTTGTCCATTTTGAACGGTTATCAGTGATATCGTGTCTTCTTCCCAATACTTTGATATTGCCTCGTAATAAAACCAATGAGCCTTGCAATTGGCCTCCATAGCACCTACAGCTAAGAAGTCTCTTGGCAGTGACACTGCCCTTTCCATCTCCTTCAAACTGGCACCTTCAAACGTTCTATACGGTGGGTGACCTTGGCTCTGAAAAACATGTTCGTAGATTTAGAAGAGGCTTGAGTTCAGAGCCTCTAGGTAGGTACAGTATTACCCGAATACCCCTACAAACCGCTCCTTTCATATCCCGCCCCGAAGGAATTTGAAGCATGGTACGGTAGGCATGCTTCGGGTCTTTTATCTTTCTTGGGTTAATGTATGTTACCTTCCCATGCCACGCGACGATACAATGACATGATAGTTAACCAGTGACCCCAAGCGGCCTGTCCGTCCGGCTTCGGGTACGGCCGGACTGACCCAGGCTTTTCCCAGGATGGCCGGGCCGGGCTGTGGGAAAGCGGCTATTCAAAACCAAAGCCGGGCCCGGCCTGGGTCACCTGAAGGCTTTGTATGTGAGTGATACATTGTGATTCTATTACCGCCGGATATCTATGGATGACCTGGGTATCTGTGGGTTATGCAGTCGAATTTAAAATAAGCGCTATGCGAAAAGCTTAGCCTGGGCATCTGGTGGCTCTGCCTGGGCATCTGGCAGCTTCGGCCTGGGTTGCTTAACCTCTCGACCTGGCGGCGGGAAATAATTGAAGTCGGACCGACCCAGGCTCTTCAGAATCACGGCCGGACAACGGGTCGGACTGGCCGCCTGGGGTCACTGGTGTTCAGTCGAATGCTGGAATCGGGCGTATTGGAAACTAAAAGTTGGATTGGAGAAGTTGGGGAGGGGAGGAGGAGGAGGAGGAGGAGGAGCAGGGCGGGGTACCTGGGAGGAGAAGGTGAGGAAGTGAAGAAAGGGGGGGGGGGATAGGGGGTACATATCTGCCAATTTTATTTTGTAATTACAACTGGCTGTTTTGTAACTATCATATGTTACTTCCCTGGCTGGTAAAAAAAATACCCCTTATTGAATACTATTTTTTACCTTTTTTTTAATATCTGTTCGTTTCTTTATCATACTCGTCCCCGCTCCAGATGAACTTGAACCTCGGCATGTTTGTTGTCAGGAATGCGTTAAAAGATTGTTGCCGGAATGACATTGGTACTTGGTGTTAGGAATGTTGGTTGGTATTTGGAATGATGTGGTTGGTATTTGGTGTAAGAATGTTGTTGTTTGGAATGAGGGTTGGTACGGAATGAAAGGGAAATTCTGGTGGTTGTACAGGATTTTGGAGTGCATAAATAGTTGATGTTATCACCGTCAATGCTTAGTACAATGAATATCAATCACTTTCATAATCACTATCAACTATAACAAAACTCACTTTATCTTGCTTACTCTATTTTTCCACACTTTCTATCTTTCTCTCTCTCAATCCTTCTCTCCGAATTTCAATGTTAGTTCTGATGTTGCCGAGTGACATATTGTGCTTCTCATACATTAACTACCCCAACTACCCGTACCGGAAATACCAGGAAGCATATAACACAAACAACCCTTGACAATGGTCTCTAATATATGCAGGCCACGAACCCAAGCGTTGATGAACACCGTATCGTAGCCATACATCCCACCAAACCTCGCACAACCAACCAACCAACCAACCAATTAATCGGCCAATAAATCAATAAATCACACCCCAGCACTCGCCTTGGCACACCTCCATCCTCCACCCCAAAACAACAAGACCACACTACAAGTAATCAACCTCACTCCAAGACCCCCAGAACCCCCCTTATCTAATCTCAAAAAAAAAAAAAAAAAAAAAAAAAAAAACAATCTTTCACCCTCCCTCCCCCACTAAGTAAGATCAGTATCATACAACCGACCCCCCCCAGCTTTCCCAGAAAGAAAAAAAGAAAAAAAAAGCAAAGTCAGACACCAACGTTCCACAGTAGATAGCCCATGATTGATCACTCCATTTTTTTTTTCTTTTTCGCATTGTGTGCTCTACCGTAGGTTAGGTTGTGACGCACTTCCGCTTTGCTATCTCAGTACTGTAGGAAGTAGACTAAGTTTTCCGCCCAAAGCCGGTCTACGATACGATACGATACCCGCGGGCGGGCCGGCCCGGCACCTACTGTCGGTGGAAAAGTTCCCAATGTCAACTCTAGTGTGGGAGGGAGGAAGGGAGGAACCAGTTGACGACGAGAACTTAGTCTATGATAGCATGTTCCTGGTTCATAACCCCCCCCCCCATAGTACCGGTATACGGGAAAGTCTTTAATACTTGTACTTGCACACTACATACCGAGCGCACGGCACCACGAGCGCTGGCTCACACAAAACATTCTTTGAGCTGAGCTAAGCTAAGCTAAGGTTTAAAGCTACACAACACCACCGAAGGAAGAAGAAAGATGAGCACAATATAACAAGTGGCGAGTGCTCGCAATACACGAACACTGTAGGGAAACACTTTATATGAGTGTCAATAAGCAAAAGGCTGACTTAACTAGCATACGGTTAAGTTGGCTTTTTGCTTATCGACACTCATATGATGTTCTCCTGTAAATTACTCTGTGATAGTACTCGTATGGGTAGGTTATACCCCTCCCACCGGCCGGGCAGATTGACTGACTGGTTAGACCTGATTACCCACCTTCACCTCATGATATACAGCACTCCTTACAGTAGCGTATGCAGCCAAGTCTTCAATGGGGTACTTGTGGTTAAAAACGATGGCAACAATTCCAGGTACAGTAACATCACAAGTTATTAACTTATGAGAAACCCCCTATGTTCTCTCAAAGACAGCAAGCAAGCAATTAACTTCATCCACAAACACACTCGAATAGATTATAACATGACACCATCTATTCCAATTTATCAATCTATTTAAAAACAAAAAAAGGCAAATTTCTTTCCTTCCCATCCCGATCCCCGTACACCTACTTTTTCAGCCATCCTTTCTTGCCTTCTCAACCGGTTTTCTCAACCAAGACGGCAATTTCTATACCAGATGCCCTTATTCTTTGTTATAAAGATGAGACCAGTCCTCGTTATCATCGAAAGTAAAACTAGAGTCTTGGTTAGCTTCTCGGTATGTAAAGAACAAACAGGTAATCCAATAGGTTCAGTAAAAAGCCAGAATTAGAACCCCCCAGTATTCTCAACAGTTAGACCTTTCTGTAACCTCACGCTGAAACATTTATAAAAGCAGTGATAAGCTCGCAAGAAAATCAAATATACTGTCGAAAATGAGCAAATACTTCGAGTACCGTCACCCAACATTCGTTTGAGCAAGCCACATTAGAGAATTTCGGCATCAGGCTCTGATGCTCATTTTCGACCAACAATATATCTATAAAAAGTACAATCCTTCCCTACATTGCAAGCACCCGGTACAGCGATCACAGGCTCATGAAATTCTTCGAACCAAGGTTTAAAACCATACAGTTCAAAAAAAAAAAAAAAAAGAGCCAACAGCCAACGAGTGCTCGCTATGCCAGGTGCCCGCAGCGTAGGAAAACATTGTATAATATAGTAGCCTTCCTTGGATTTCACGGACTTACCTCAGAATATCGTCTCCCTCTTTATATCCCTCAAACAATGCTACACACCCAGGTTAGTTACATCATAAACTATACCCTTTAAGATGAGGAGGGGGGGAGGGATAAACATACTGCCGTTATTTGCAGGAAGACATGCAGGATTTAAGAAGTATCCCTGGTGCTTACGATCCCATATAGTGCAGGACTTCCACAAATTTTCAAATCTCTGCATCTCCCTGCTGTTGAAGAGAGCATCGTATTTCGGGTAATGCCTGTGGAAGTCTGTATGTCTGACGAAACCTCCTGGGGCTTGTTGGAAAAACATGATGATGTCTTCACGGGTGGAACGGTCTATCAACTTTAGTTAGGGATGAAAGTAAGTGGGCGTAACTGCAATATCGTACCATGAGAAAGTCCTGAAACTTGCCATGGCCTGTGGAGCCTAAAATATTTTTTCGAAGCACCCTGGTTGACAGCCACCTTCATTTTTTTTTCTGAATTGACATCAGAAGAAGATTTCAGGATGAATGACATGACGTATGATACAACAGCCTCGATGAGATGCGGGTTGGTGATATTTATGGAAGCTTCCAACGACGGTTTGTCTAAGGATTTAATCCAAAAGTCTTCCAACTCAGGGTCCAAAATCTCTACCGTAGAAAGTGCAGAGTGGTGGTGGTTTTCGTGTGGGAGATCAGATGTGCGGGGTTTGGGTGGGAGCTTGTCATCAGCAATAATTCCTGGGGGTCTGACGTTTTTGAGCATCATTGGGAGCATGGTGCTCCAAGAACCCCAAATGATTTCCGGAACCCTGGATTCCAGACCACCCACATAACTAACGAGGAACTCGTCATGTAGCTGTAAGAGCTGCTGGAAATCCAATTCTCTGGGAGAGGTATCAAAGCTGCTGAAAACACACATTTCGGATTCGCCCCGGGGAAAAGCCCTGGATACATCATCATCATCAGGCTGATTAACAGACATCCTATGAACCTTGGAGCTGGGCCCGGCGTAGGAAAGCCCAGTGCCTGTAAAGATGATGGGAGGCGGGCTGATTGATGAAGGAGCAGTAAACTCCCGGCACCGGCGTTTTACTACATCTTCAGGCAAGTCCAAGGACCTGCGCCTCTTAAACAATTCCCTCCGAGTTCCTAATAGCTGGCTGCCAGTATGCTTTCTGACGGGGAGAATATCCTGACTAATTTTCTCGGTCACATCCCCTAAGCTATCCACTGAAGTCTGCTGGGAGCTCCGTGAAGGAGTACCAGGACGAGAGACATCTAAGCCAACAGTAGCGGAAACCTCAACTTTGGGTATTTGAACATCATCAGGTCCACCCAATGAATTAAGTAAGTGGACACCCCCTAAACCGATACTAGTACCTAGAGTAGTAGCATCCACCCCCACTGCCTTATCCGCCAAAAACGGGCTTTTCAACACCAACTCCGAAGCTAAAGCCAATTCAAGTGCATCGGAAAAAAAGGTCTCATGAAACAACTGAAGTACAGATGTCGGGCCTCCAGTGGTCGACACGCTTTCAGGAGTTTGTATTCCCATTTTTCTTCAGTCAGCTGAGGTACCGCAGGAAAAACTAAAAGGTATTAAGCAAGGGGAATATAGAGTATATGTAGAAATAAGTTGCTGGAGTTGATGTAGAAGGTATCATAAAGCAAGATTCCAAAATAAAGGAAGAAAGAGTTAGACCTCGTGAATGCTCAAAGTGATTGTCAGCTTCAAGGAGTGTTCAATGGAGACTTCCTGGCATATCGCACGATGGAAACGAAGTGTTATGGCTTTGTGTCCGAGTAGGTAGACAGTACTCGTAATAGCTTCATGTGAGACGCGTAATGCTCTTAGAGAAACATCACAATAACCATAGAGGGGGGTTGCAAGCTTTGATGGAAGGCAATAAGTAGCATCGAACGATCATTGATATCCTTTAGATTGGTAGGGAAATCACATACTGTACTTTTACAAGTACCAATCACGATAATTTGAAACCCCTCAGTAAAAAAAATATATATATAAAAAACTCGGTATCAGTAATTTGATCATTACCAGCGATATATAGAATTGAAGCAGAAAAAACCGGTATACACTCAGACCGACAAATCCCAAACGCCACATAATAGCCAAAAAAAAAAACCCCTTAAACTGCAATCCTGCCATCCAAGTTTAAGAAAACGCTTGTTGTCTCGGTCTAGATCCCCAATTCATCGTTCGTCGAATCGAGTCGAACCAGTCTTTGTTATCCAGCTTGCTCTGTACCGCTGGGAACGGGAATCGGGATGCCGATATCATTACGTAATCGCCCTCTGCAAAGGAGTTAACACTGATATTACAATCAAAGCATACGGCTCAACTTACTGTTCAATTCAATCCTCTGTCGCCCATCAAAGGATACCCAAGCAGTAGCCCGTGCATCATAAGGCACAGCTACGCGGACAACCATCGAATCCGGGAGAATTAAAGGGCGGAAAGTAAGAGTATGGGCACAAATCGGAGAGACCTAGATTCGTCAGATTACAGGCTACTTCATACTCACTCGTTCTAGATGGCTGTCATATCACAGTAATAGCCAGAGGAACATACCAGAATCGCCGGAATCTCCGGATGGCAAAGTGAACCACCAGCTGCAAGATTATACGCCGTCGACCCCGTCGGCGTAGCAATACAAACTCCATCCGCCTGAATCGTGGTCAAGTGCATATCATCCCCATACAACTCCGTCGAGGACATAGCTTTCCCCCACTATTAGCACATCACTCTCAATAAGAAAAAAGAAAAAAGAAACTCACTAGCATTAGGCCCTCGATCCACCACAATCTCATTCAAGACAATGAACGACTCTCCAACGGTATGCGTTGGCTGGCTAAGCGCCGCTCCAGAGAATATCTCATCAGAAATATCCATATCCGTATCAATGTCTTTTTTATCCTTTATCCCACGCATGATGGTACCTGAAAATTCCGAAATGGGGGCGCCAGAAGAGATACGTTAGCAAATGCCCCCAGGACCGAATAATAATCCATGACTTCCATACCCTCAAAGCGCAGGCGCAGCCCGACAGTCACACCATCACGTATGGCAGTAGATAGTGCATCCTCGAACGTGCAAAAATCAAACTTCGTCAGGAATCCCAGAGACCCCAGGGCGAAGGAGAACACGGGTGGAACAACTTTCTGGAAGAGCCAGCTTGCGTAGAGGACTGTGCCGTCGCCACCAAGCTAGAAACTCTATCAGACAGATTCACACACTACACATAACAGAGGGAAGGAGGGGGGTGAAGGACTCACAGTGATGACAAAATCAAAAGTATGCGGCCGCTTAGCACATAACTCTGCATTCCAATAATGCAGTCTAGATTTACACCGAGGACACTTTTTCACAAGCCCTTCTACATCGAACTCCGGTGCGTCTTCAAGGACGTTCTCGACATAACTATTCCCTCCCCAGCACCATCAGCAAAACGACAGCAACACCACACGAGTAGTAAAAACCCAAGGAATATGACAAACAAACACAGTATACTTGCTCCCCCTCTCCCCATCCAACAACCACTCCACCAGCCTCCTCGTATACCCGACTAGCGCTTTATCAAGAGTCTTGGTCAAGATCATGATAGCACGAACTTTCATCTTGATCTGAATACTCGCTATCACACCCATTCCCCCTCTCATTAATTAGCGCCCCCCCTTCCCATTATGCCACCCCTCTCCGACCATGGTAGTGCGACAGCATACTCTACTCTACTCACCTAAATGCTTACTCAACTCCCGAACCCCCAAAACCATATCAGAAAGTTCACTCTTAGTCATAAACGGCGGATTCCTATGCGCCTCCACAACCCTCTTCTCTTCCTCTTTACCTTCCACCTCCCTACCACTCCCATTCCCACCCCCAACCGGAACAAACTGATTCCTCATCTCCAATAACGTGTGCACGAAACAACTGCTCTTAGCACTGGCGCTCATAACCTTATCACCGCTGCTGCCGCTGTCATTATTATTATGATCATTAAAGAAGTTGGGAAGTAAGGGATTTCCCATCTCATCGACCGATACGATGGAAGATTTCCGACGGCGGGCAGCTTGCACGTGCGGGTCGAAGGTTATCTTTATTGTATTTCCCTTTGTTAGTTCGCGGCGGAGGGAACAAAGGAGCGATGAGTGATACCTGGAGTACATGATCATCGTTTTCTTCCTCTGTATCGGTGAGGGGATTGTTTGTTACTTGCTTTTTGTTTTTTTGATTACCGTGTTAGCAATTATCCACCGCAGGTGGTGGGGGGATGGGAGGCATATACTTCTGTATCAAGAGCGAGCCCTTCATCGATTGTTGGAATGTTGAATTGTACCGTTGTCATGGTTGTTCTTTGTGGTTTGTTTATGGCGTTTGTTCGGGGGGAGGGAACAAACAAACGGTGGACGAATATGATACTCGGACTGGCCTCAAGTGCTACATACAGTATTACTGTGCCGTGATTAGTAGTGGTGGGGCAGATCACGGATACGGTAGTATAGGTATGTTCGGCGGGGATGATGACATCATGAATTGAGCCGCATGTAATTTGGGCCCCCTTGGATCGTGGATCTGATCGTTACAGTATCATACGGTACAAGTATCGGAAAGTGTCAGTCCAGTAGTAATAATCCAGCTCCAGCCAGCCAGTCAAACACCATCTCTCACTCTTACAAAACAGTTTTTACTACGAGTATGATACAAGTACCATCTTGGCGATATAATTCGTCGGCAGTCTGGCATTTTACACCCAAAATGCACAACTTTACCGATTTACAACTCTCCCACGAACAATATATAATTAATCAAAGTAGCATCATGGGCTCTGCAATTGCTCAGGCTTTTTCAGTAAAAACTGTCTGATTTTTGCCAGCCTGGTGTGAGGGCTGATGGCTAGAAGTTTGGTCTGTAGGTTGTTGCAAAGTACAGTACCTTTTATATGGGAATCCCATATAAAACTCGAGGCATCTTTTGCCCACCATCAAAATTTCTGATGTTATGCTCCCAAAATCTATTGATAGAACATGATCTTTTAGCAGAGTAAATTCTATATGATTCTAAAAGCTCTAGTGAATTTTAATATTTTTTATCAAAGTGATCAAGTAGAGACTTCTGGATGCGAAGTTGCTCATTTTTGGTGTAAAATGCCAAACTGCCGACGAATTATGTCGCTAAGCTTGTACAGTAATTACTGGTGCTTTACTGTAGGTTGGAAAAAGAGAACAATAACCATTTCCATTTCCATTTCCATTAGTCAGGTTAAGTTAATCATAAATTCAAGCTACCGTATCATAAAATCGAGCAATGTCTAGCACATCAACTCACTACCTACTGCCATAATTAACCCCACTCAAGCAACCCCCCACGTATATACCGTATCATAAGTAAAAAAAAAAAAAACCAGCAAGCAAGCAAAATCATAAACTTCAATACAAGCATAACATCACTTCAGATAATATCATTCTCCCAAGCCAAGTCAACAAATCACATCATAAAGCCAGAAAGAAAAAAGAAAAAGAAAACACAAACACGACAGTCAAGGTGTTTTGTTGTGGTTCTCCCTCGAATCTCGAACCTACAGTAATAACAGAAACCCCCCTTTCCCCCCGCCCACCCATTTGTCCCGGCTCCGCCATAGAACTAGACTAGATCGATTTGGCAATTAACTTCTACACTACACTACTACGGTACAGTACAGTAAGGTTACAGTATGACATGATATGATATAACGATGGGCATTAGATCTACTCCACAGAAAGAAAAGAAAAAAAAGAAAAAGAAAAAGAAAATCCCAAACAAGAAAACATAGAAAAGAAATAAAAGGGAATATAATAGAACAAAAAAGAGAAAGTAACCCATTCCACCACCTACAAAAAAAAAAGGCAAGCCATCATTACATCTTTTTTCTTTTGTTATAGTTATTTTAAAATAATATCATCCTTCAATGATAGAAGGAGGGAGGGAATAAGTTTTTAGCCCATCCTACGTCTAATCTCCTCCAGAATGCCCATAATCCTCAGTCTGTCATCATTGTCCGAGGTAACCTTCGACAAGCCCTCCAGCACTCCCCGAACAAATTCCTTCTTGGCGAGAGCTTCGCCGCCCCGTCGAACGGAGTGTGTGAACCACTTCTCCGTCACGTAGGCCGCATCCCGAACTAGTCTCCGGCGCACCGTACCCTGGAAGGGTACCTCGTCGCGCCAGTACATCTCGTCCAGGATTCTCAGGATGGTCTCGGCCGGGATGCCGGCTTCTAGGAGGCAGTCCACGACCCAGGTTGGGGCGCCGACGTCGCGTTGGTGCTCGTAGGCATAGATTTCTAGGAGTTGGACGAGGTCGTCTGGTAGGTATCATTAGTTAGACCTGCACACACCCACTGTGGAAGTTAGAGAATGGAGGGAGGGGGAACATACTTGGAGGGAAAATATATTCAGAGTTATTGAACCTGTGGCCTAATCGTCGAATGTTGTCAGCCACAAGCTCGTATGGGTGACCTTGGCCTGAGGCCTCTGCATCAGAGTGTATTGAGCTGATGAGCTGCTCCCAACACTTCTTAATCTCCCCAGCCCCACGATAGTCTGCACCCTGGAAGATGGCAAGGCAAATATCCATGTACCCGTAAGGGTCCGCAAAGCGATTGTAAAGCTGTAAAAGAAAATTAGTAATTTGAATAAAAAGAAAAAGAAAAGAAATTGAATTGAATTGAAACATACATCACTAAGAGTAAGCAGGTTCGAATCCAACTCCTTGATCAACTTCTCCTTCTTCGAAGCGTTGATCCGGCCATCTTCCTTGATTCGTCGGAGCACATCATCCTGAATAACCGCAACATCCAATTCCTCCTGGAGGGTATGACTGAGCTCATTCATCTTCTGTCTAATGCCCATTGGGCCACAACTACCACAGAAACCTTTTGCTCGACTGAAAAACTCAAGTCTCCTCTCAAGCGGCAAATCAAAGTCACTCTGGGCAAGTTTGTGAAGAACCTCTGCAGCTCCATAGAAGTTCTCGCGACGGGCATGGTACTGCCACAACAGGTCGTAATGGTCCATAGATTCCAAGCTTCGTCGCTGGAGATATCCAAGAACATATGGCGAGTCAACCTCGAGGAGTCTATCGGACAGCCCACGTCTGTGAAGCCAATCGTAAAGAGTATTATGGAAGACCTCGTCATCAGAGGTATAGATCAACTGCCAAGTTTCATTTCGCAGGCGGGTGGCTGGCGTGGGCATGCCATCTTGCATTTCTGGGCTTTGCCCAAACTTCGAATCCAGTTCGCCCAATACTTCAAACACCAACTGGTAACATCCCTCACGCTTTGCATAGAAGTGGGCTCTCGGGTCCTATTCACGGCTCAATTAGCTCACATCACACACAAACATTATACCGGACGAAAACCTACCGTCGGAACTGCACCATCAGCCAGAAATCCTAAAGCTTCATTACCCCTATCGCTCTCCCTAGCAACTGTCAGAGCCAGTTGTACAGATCCCGGGTAGTAATTCAAGCTCCTGTATTCTATTAAAGTATCCCGAAGATTCTCCATAGTCAAGCTCGCGGCAGTCTCCTCGAACAATCGCAAACTCTCCTTCAAAAGTCTGTTCCTGTTGTCTGGATCCCCATCTGTCTTTGCTCTGCGAACCTGTTCAATGGCCTTAAACACTACAACATCGTCGGCGCTGCAGAAACTTCCACATCTTCGCCTTAGCGCATCCGCAATAGTGTCCACATTCAACCCAGCTGCAATATTTCTGTTGACAATTGCTGTGACCAACTCTTTTGCAAGAGCAGCCCCACTATCACTCGTGAATAAACCGGCATATGTAACCTTCTTTGCCTCCTCTTTCTGGTTGTCCGGAAGACTGAGTATAATATCCCCAAGTTTATCATCGAGCATAAAGAGTACAAAAGAGATACCCTCAATCATGTTACCAACTAAGGTAACAAGAGCATGCAACATCCGATGTTCAGCCTGCTGGGCAACCTCCTCAACCCTGCTACCCAATCCCATCAGGGACTCAGCTCCAGACAATCCATTAATGAAGCTGCGGTTGTTTTGTAAGAAGGCCGACAATTTGACGAGTTGCTCCTGGATGGATAGTAGTTTTTCAACAGGTACGCCACTGTGATAGCTTGCAACACCGGCAACACTGGGGACTTCCACAACCATCGGCGCCTTCCAGATTGATCTAACAATTCTGGAGATGTAAAGCGCAAGACCCTCCGCTCTCCCTGAAACTTTGACACTGTCGAGACTAGGCAATGCCGAAGCATCGTAGACATTCTCAGCCCGTGGTCTTCCACCATAGTCAATGAAAAACTTCCTTGCAAACTCAGAAACCTCCACGTCTGTTGTCCGAGCCTGCGACTGATTGACAGTCTCAGTGCTTGCCCCACAAGCAACCGCCAATGAAGAAGCACACCCTTCTGCACGCCCGTACCTTTCAAAGAAATTCCTAGCTTCACCCTCCACACCAATAGGGGAATTGGTCATTCCATATCTGATAGCAGCATCAAAGACCTCAATAAGTCGCCTCCTCTTGATAATGTGAACCCCAGAATTGGTCAGGATAGCGACTTCGGTTGGTGGTAAATCGTATTGAACCGCTGGCTCGTTCCCAAACCCGTTAGGTCCTTTGCTAGCCGCAAATGGTTCTGAAATCAACTCAACCGCCTCAACGCGCGATTCAAGGCCCACAGACATTCCTGTCTCAATAAGTGTAGCCCTTGAGGTTCCCTCCGTCAATATCGCGATTCTCCCAGAATCAGGTGCCGAGAGGAAAAGCTCGTCCCCAGATTCCAGCTTATCCACGAAGCAAAAGAAGTATCCAGGTGCGAATACCCTTGCCTTTCGAGTAGGCGTTAAAGTTGGCCCCGTTGACGGGGGGAATCGAACGTGAATCACCTGCATACTTGTCGGCGCAGATTCCGATCCTCCAAATCCGTATTCCGAAGCTACAGCGCTCATATAAAGCCTACAACCAGTAGTAGTCGTCGCAATCAAGTGGGTTCTGCGAGCTTCTTGGGAGGTCACAGGACTGATCGAGACTATGGGAGTCTTAGGCTCTAGTAACGGTGTGTTCCCAATCATGACCCGGATGTTGGCAAGTGTGTGTGAAAATGAGTGCGTGATGCTCAATGAGAAGGCAGTCTCCCCCTTGACATGGAACGCCCTGATAGCCGATTTTGAGGATAGTGTGTAGAGCAGATTCCTGGTGTCGTCCATAGCCATCTGGACAATACATTCTGTATCCTTTGGTCCACTCAAGAAGGGCAATGGTATTCTGGGAGCAAACGATGAAACGCCTCCACTAGTTTGGCAAATCTTTCCACATCTTCCGTAAAACCATTTCTCTTCCGCCTTCACCTTCGTCAGCAGATAGACCTCCAAATTAAAGACTTGTGAATGGGCATACCTGGTACGTGAACTCGTAAATATCATTATCCCCTCTCCCGCCGAAAAATATCCGCCCCGTCTTCTTAGAGCCCTCAATCACACTCACGCCAAGCCCTTTAGTCGGGACGCTCATCTTAGTCTCAAAAAGCGTAACATCCCTCCCGCCCCTAGCGTTTGGAACCGCCTGCACACCGAGCAAGAAGATATCAATCGTTGTCGCAATAACGAGGACATAGTTGACGTCGCCGACAAACACCCCTAATTCACAAATGTAAGGCCAACAATCCAATGCGCCTACGCTTCTAGGGTAAGGAAGTTGAAAACTCACCTTGCTTGGGCGACAACAACCTAACAGCGGTAATATTATTCGGCTGAGCTTCGTAACCTTGGAAAGATCCCTGAGTCGTGTAGTCCCACAGGTAGAGACGGTTGTCAACTGTAATCCACGCCTGCTGTAACTCAGCAAACAATCCCATCATGGTATGACTCGTAGCACGATTGCATTGCTCGAAGATCGAGTCCGGGATAGTATGCAAAGCTGTTCTCTGGAATGGCTCCCATGAAGTTGAGCGTGGGAGGTCATAATCGGATGATTGACCCTCTGTTCATCCCATACCAACTCTCATTAGTATAATGTATCCCAAATCTAGAGGAGAATGGGGAGTTGTACGAGAAACTATGTCATCAAGTTGCGGATACCTTGCCTCTGTCGTCAAAAACTCATTAATGGTCCTGGCAGCGCGTGGCACAGGCCCCAGATTATCGGTCGAGGAGACCGGCTTCGGGGCCTGTTGAATTCCAGACTCAGAACCAGAAGGCACAGCAGTGAAAAGTTGTGACGACCGGCCATCCGTAGGGTACGCCGATGAAGAACCGCCAGTATACGAATTCCTCGAGGAACTCCGCAACTCCGTAGGGAGGTCGGGGTATCCTGGGTTTAGTGAAGACGATGCGCCGCCACCGCCGACATTTGGTGTTGTATATATTGAAGAATGGTACTGGCGCTGAGAAGGTGGTGTCTCGAAAATCGACATTTTTTTTTCCGAACGATTTCGCCTTTCACGCGTTGAGTAGTGTTGAAAGGAAAGGAAAAGAAAAACTCTGTAAGAATGAGGAGATGAGGGTTCCCTTTTTCTTGCTGAGTCGTGGTTAATTCTGGGTTGTTGTTTTTCTTTTCTCTCGCGCCGGTTGTTCTTAGAGAAAGAAAAGTCGCGTGGCTGTAGGGTTGTAAGATAAAGACGGTAAGGGCTTTTCTTGAAGAATCGCCTCGCTGATCGCGTCAGTAAAGAGAAAGCCTGATGAAGATTCCTTAGGGCACGGTGACGAGTTGGGGGACAAGTGTTGTAGGCGCGAATTAACAGCCTTTAAGCTGTGATTGATTGCGCTGTCAGTCGCTCACACAAAGTAATATACTTTGGGATTTTCTAGAGAGTTGAACAACATCGAGGGCCAATGTTGAAGCATCAAGTACGGGGAAGCTACTCTTGGCGCGACCACTTTCTCGATTCCCCTTGTTTGGCGGCTCAACAACTGTTTTTGTATGTTACTAGTACAATATAATTACTTCTACTGCTTTCATTACCTTGGAGCTTCTACAACCATCCTTCATAATTCATTCTTCTCACACCGGGTGGCTATTCTTTCTTCAAACTATACTCGTGCATAAGTTATTCACGTTTACATATTTCACAGTATGAATCATAGCATTTTTCAAGGCCTCAGTCCTGAGGTACAAGCACTTTGAACTTTAATTCCGAGTCATGACATGACATAAAGACTTGGTATTCCATGAATCGCCCAAGAAACTATCAAACATAATCAACGTTCACCGTTCTTTTCTCTATTTAACCACATAGTCTATCCATCATCACTTTGGTATTACATCTTCACTTCTTAAGTAGCCTTCTTGCTCTGGGCAGCCTCTCTCTCCCTCTTCCTCAAGGCTCTCTTCCTAATACTAGCATGCATACCCAAGTTCTTGCTCAGAACGACACCATTCCAGATACCAAGCAACTCCTGAATAGCCCAATGCATCAAACCATGGCTCCAGTACGGTGTGATGGTGCCCTCCATACCGGCGGCAGTCCCCTTGAGTCCAATCTTCCCAAGCGTAGCCTTGACAAAGCCCTTCGGTGTAGGAATCATCATGCTGGGTCTGCGAATCTTGCTCATAGCAGAGGTGATCAAGTAACCCACAACCAACTGAACCTGCACGCCATCACGCTTGAGTTCGGCACCGAGAGCGGTAGACCAGTGTTGCAAGAAAGCCTTCGAGCCGGAGTAAGTGGCCAAAAATGGAGTAGGAAGTAGACCGCCGAAAGAGCCCATGGTCAAGATCAACCCTCTCTTTCGAGAGGCCATGCCCGAAGCAACTATTTGAGTAACCTTGAGTGTACCATTAACATTGATAGTGATGATCTCGTCCATCTCCTTCTCGGACGTTTCAAGGAAAGGAACCGGGATATCGTGGCTTTTCCCAACGTTGTTGATCAAAATGGCGATGTCCAAATCCTTGACCAAAGCTCTCAAACGCTCGTAGTCCGCCGAGTCATTCCTTGCAAAGTCCATGGCCAAAGTTTTAGTCTCGATGCCGGAGAACTTCGATTCGATTTCCTGGGCTAGAGTAGCGAGTTTCGATTGCGTGCGGGAGACGAGAACGACGTTGAATCCCTTGGCTGCCAGTTGCAGGGAGAATTCCTTTCCAATACCATCTGAAGCACCGGTGATGAGTGCCCACGATCCTTCAGGCCCGAATTTACGCAGCTAAAATGACGAATAAATCAGTACTCCATCTGACCCCCCATAGATTCTAGAAGCAACATACATTCGTCCCACTAAGGATGAATAAGCTCGAGAAAGCATTGAAGATTTTGAACGAAACGTTGAGAACCGTGACAGCACCCAATAGAGCAAGAGCGGACAGCCCAATTGGACCGATAAAGGAGGAGATTTTGGCAATGAATTCGCCGGTGCACGTCATGATATTGGTGTTTTCCAGCAACCTCGAAGTCGGTGTTTGTTGGTTTCGGAGGAGAAGGCTCTCACTTTTTTTTTTCCGGAAGGGAGCTCGGCAGGCCTTCTTGTTGTGTTGGGAATTTTCAACTCAACATTGACACGAAACCAAGAACTCAGACGCATGCCGAGGCAACACGCACCGCACAGCAATGTAACACCTAGTCAGTTGACACAACGGTTTTCGAGTGACAAAGCATGAAACTATTGCCGAAGCACGCCTATTGACAGGAACCTAATTTCATTCTTCTGGAGTTCCGGCCACCTATTCACCGGTAACATTCTATATTGAACGAGGCAGGTGTCTTATTACTTGGATATTTGCTATCGAAAAGGCCCAAGTGTCCTGCCAAGAACAGCATGATAAACCAAGTAGGGATCACCGTTCATGTCAGCTGTCTGCATTTTCGAGTGACAAGTAGTGTTTTCTCGTTTCTCACGGGGTATGATTGGTAGCTTTAACTCTGGGGACACCGCAGATACAAAACACCGGTAATGTAATAGGGAAGTTGAGAACCTGGTTGGACAGTTATGGTGATTACCCAAAATCATCTCCATGTAATGCACTCTTACCTCACTTAATGACAACACATAGGCAACGGTATCGGCACAAGTTTCGGACAGAATCTATGGTAATTGGAAGAGCACGTCACAGTTTAAATGACCTTGATCGGGTTCAAAAAAAAAAGGAAAACACATTCAAAAGCAATGCAATTCTATTTACTCAACTTCACTCATAACTACAACGCAGGAATGAAAGCGTACTCAATGAACCAAACACGCTCCGCCAATGCGAGAAAGAAGACACCAAAGTAAGAGACCCTAGTTTACAAACTACTGGTTCAAGTCCTTGACAAATATACTAGAGAACCATCGCAAAAACCCTCATCTAAAAAACTCGAAACAGATAGATCATCTAGTCATGCTCATCTACGCCGATAACTTCTTTCTCGTCTCCGCTAGCGCGTCCAGCAGCATCTGTGGAGGCGTTTGTCGATACCCTTGTGGATTGTTGGACACCCTATTAGATATGTTAACACTATTAACAAGTGGGTCAAATCCGAAAAGTAAGTACCATTTCCACAGATCTTCGCAAGCTTGTTCAAGCGTCATTTCAGCCTTCCATCCGAGCTCCTCGTTAGCTCTAGTTGGGACTGCCGTAAGATCCAGAACATCTCCCTTCCTTCGCGGGACAACTTCATAGGGTAGGTCTCTTCCAACAGCTTTCGAGAAGGCCTTGATCATCTCGAAGACGGTAGAGCCTTTCCCAGTACCAAGGTTCCATGCCCGACATCCAGGTTTGTCTTTGCGAAGCTTGTTTAAAGCCGCAATGTGACCCTTGGCAAGGTCAACGACATGGATGTAGTCGCGAATCGCAGTACCATCGTGAGAGGCATAATCTAGTCGGGTAAGCTATCCGGGTTAGGAACAACCCGATCTGAATTAACTCACCTGTTCCAAAGACCTTAAGCTTCTCCCGGCGCCCAACGGCAACCTGCCCCAATAGAGGTAGAAGGTTGTAAGGAACGCCCTGAGGATCCTCTCCCATGATTCCCGAAGGGTGAGCGCCCGCAGGGTTAAAGTATCTGAGAAGCGCGGCATTCCAGCCAGGATGTGACTCGACATGGTCCTCGATAACTGCGGGGCTGAATCAGTACCAATTCGCCAAATCCCCAGCAATGTAGGGGAGCTCTGAAGCCAGTTTATGAAGAGTGAACACAAACATACCCATTTCAATCATCATCTTAGTTCTTCCATAAGGGTTGGTTGGACCAATTGGGCAGGTCTCTGGGATGGGAATCATATTCGGATATCTCGTAGCATCACCATAAACGGTAGCCGAAGAGGAAAACACAATGTTCTTCACGCCATTCGCTTCCATGGAGCGGAGGAGAGAGATGGTTCCTCCGACATTGACACGGTAGTATTCAACAGGAATTTCAGTAGACTCTCCAACAGACTAGCGGTTCTACCTGTCAGCCGCATACCCAGAATTGTGAATACCAATAATTATAGGGTAGAATCGTCGCGGATGTATGAATTTAAACAGGGTACGCGTATGAGAGGGTTACAAACCTTCAAGGCAGCAAAGTGAATAACAGAGTCGATATCCGGGTGGTCTTTGAATATTTTGTCGAGGGCTTCTTGGTCGGTTACGTCCGCCTTGTAGAATATCGGACGTTTACCACAGATGAGCTCAATACGGTTAAGAGACTCCTCCGAAGAGTTATAGAGGTTATCAATAACAATAACCTCGTAACCAGCAACCAGAAGCTCTAAGGTAGTGAAAGACCCAATGTAACCAGTCCCGCTATTATTGTCGTGAGAAATTTCAGTCAGCCTTCAGTTCAGTCGGTGAAAACAGACACATGATTGGCTAACTCACCCGGTGACCAAAACAGTACCCTCTTTCGCAGACATCTTTGGCTGAGGGGGTACTTGAGAGGTAAATAAGTGATAAGGTTGGTAGTTAAGGAATAGGGCAACCTGGTTTGTTAAGAGATGATTAGATTAGATTGCAGAAAACAAGCGTCGGTAACACAGCGGGAACAGGAAGGTTTTGTTTGCTGAGCTGTCAAGAGGGGGAACGGTGGAAGCAAGGAGGAAGAAGAGGAGGGAAAAAAGACTTGGGGATGATCATCAATGGCCGGGTGCTATCAAGTTGGGGTAGAGACATGAATAGTATAGTGGGGGAGGAGTTGAGCTGCCCTCTCTCACACGCTTCTCCCTCTCTCGGCCGTGCATTCGCCCACCACCAGCAGCAAGAGAACCCTTTATGTTCCCTGTCTGCCTGTACCGAAGCCACAGCGTACGGCATGATATGATGAAAGTAATGCAACTTACCAGTATGCCAAGTGCGGCCAGCGACCATAAAGCTCGCCTTCTCGTAAAGAAAACAGAGCCCATACTCGTTAAATACTCTCTCTCTCTCTCTCCTTTCTCTTAAAAGTGAATGTATTTATTATCCCAAATCTCAAGCTCTTGTATGAATTTACTTTCTGGAACGCATAAGGTGGCTTCTAGTAAGCCGCTGCAACATGTTCTACCCTTTTGGGGCCTCTTTCCCGGATGCTCCACATTTTTTATGCTGACTAAGTAACCCTTCACACCTTCATTTTCTTGGGCATGAATGGGAATTGGGGGAAATAGTCTATAAACAGAGCTTACTTTTCGGAACTAAGCGCTCCTGGCTATCATGATCTGTTCCGTTCTGCCACATCTGAATTCCCCAAATCCCTTTTAACCGCTCTAAACGTTCTTTAGCAATCACTTAAACGTGCTTTCCTCATCCAGACCCCTGAATATCGGGTTATCTCGGGAAAGTGGACCGTGGAATTGACAAATATTCGATGAGCAATTGTTTCGTTTAGTCCTCATTCAAATTCACATAGGAGCTATCCAATTAAGCTTCGCATAAAGAAGTACGAAACATGTGTGCTGTATCCATATATTGAGGGAATAGATAAAGTGTTGCCAATGTGCGAACCAACCGGATTTTTGATGCAGCAATACATATACCCATGACCCCACCTCATCTCAGGTCCAGACACAATCCGCCATGGGATCACAGAGGGTCACTCGTGAATTCTTGGGTATTGGTACAAAAGGTGCATGAGTCCTTTCTTGTGTCACAGAAGATTGCAAACAGGAAAAGCATGGAACTTCATGTGGGAAAATACCACCTCAGTGTGATGAGTGGTACGGATATGTTCGGCCGTTGCTAGGCCACTTGGGACGTGAGGAACTAGGAAATGACTGAGGTCATATTGATGTATATTCATGTTACAGCTAGCTATAAGTACGGCAGTTTCAGGCACGTCTATAGCAAGACAATCAAGACAGCAACTCTCTCTTTCTTTCTTTCACTGATCAGTCCCATCACTTTACACTTCCACTCCAACCTTCTCCGTGTGACCTCCAACACTTCATTCCTAGCCCATGCGTTTATACAAAGTTTTCTGGACTAAAGGAATACAAGGCAGAGCAATATCTGCAGCCCATTTCGGTACGGGAGCAATTTTTAATAATTATCCGGGCTTGAAAAGCTCAATCCCGCGTAGCATGCGTGTTTAATTCGGAATTTCAATACAAACACCTAAGTCAGATGGTAGTTGCTAATAATTTTACTTGGTGACAGCAAAGCCTACTTAGTTTGAAGCCGCATGTGAGCTTTGACATCGCTCAATGTTACATTCTACAGATGCCCATCCCAGAGAACCCAAGAAATTTAGGTATGCTTCATTCAGTACTCGCATTTGTCTTCAGGATACTGCTTTTATTGGTATTTGGTAGAAACCCGATTGTGAATGTGTATATCACAACGGTTACATGTGTTTCGTTCACATACAAGTTCCCTAGCAGTGAGGTTCTTGCCGCAAAATTATAGTAATTACAATGAAAATCCACCAATCTTTTTATCCCCCCCGAGCAAAACGAAAATCTAAGCATCCTCCAAAGCGAGCACCTAGAAAAGTATTAGCTAACAGTAACCAAGAGGAAAGTTGTATGTGCTCACAATAGCGGTTCTTGTGGGAATGTAAACTTGCGTGAAGTTCTTCCGCCCGTTCCAGTTGAAATCGGTTGTGAAGAAACGAACATTCTCGTCAATTCGGCCCAATCCACCCAACTCTTTTCGGTCAGTGTTCAACACAATGCGGTATGTCCCTGCTTGCTCGATTCCGATCCGGAAATCCGCAAAACTCTCCTGTGGGTGAATAGACTAGTGTTTAGAATATGCCAATGTAGATATACTAAGAATTTTGGCTTACTGTAGGGTGGAAGTTTAACACGAAAACCAATCCTGCACGCTCAAATACAATGATCTTGTCGCCCTCATGCTTCAAGCTAATGTAAGCTTGGGGTGCGTGCAGCCATCCGTAGCGTTTCTCAAGATTTTGCATGGCAGCATCAAAGTCGTTGAGAAATTTGTATCTCAGGAGGGGGTCATCAAGGATATTCCACTGTCGTCGTGCGTAATGGTAAGAGTTATTGTTTCCAGCACGAGGGAAGTCGAGCCATTCAGGGTGGCCGAATTCATTACCCTCAAAATTGAGATAACCCTCACCGCCCAATCCGTGAGTGAGAAGTCTGATCATTTTGTGGAGGGCAAGACCACGTTCAATGATAGGGGTAAAGTCGGTGAGTGTTGACATGTGAGTATAGAGCTCTTTGTCGCAGAGCCACATGAGAAGTGATTTGTCTCCGACCAACCTGTGATCGTTAGTGCTGGTAATAATGCAAGAAAGGATATAAATGTGTTAACATACGCTTGGTCGTGACTCTCTGCATAAGCAATAGTCTTCTCACCATGTCGTCTATTGGTCAAAATCCAGCAGATGTTGGACATATCCCATTCATCGTCTTTCTTTTCTTTCAACAACTTAATCCACATATCTGGGATGGCCATCGCAAGACGGTAGTCGAAACCAACACCCCCAAGGGCGAGGGGAACACACAGGCCGGGCATCCCAGATACGTCTTCTGCAATTGTTATCGCCTCGGGGAAGTTTTGGTGAATCATTTCATTGGCCTTGTAGAAATATTAGTAAACGAACCAAAGATTGGGCAGACCTTGGTTTCATACCAGCATGAGATATACTACTCCTTCTTCGTCGACATTGCTCCCAAAGTATTCATGGTACCCGCCAGAGAAACCCCTGGTCTCGTTAGTGTATATTAGTCGAAAGGGCTGGGCTCAAACGTACGTTCCAATTCCGTGGTGAGTATAGAGAATACTGGTGACACCATCAAACCTGAAACCATCGAATTGGTACTCCTCCATATAAAACCTCAAATTTGATATGAGGAAACGTAATACTTCGTGATGCCCGTAGTTGAAGAGTCTAGAATCCCACAATTCGTGTCTACCCCGTGCTCCCTCGTGGAAATAGAGGTGGTCGCTGCCGTCAAACATGTTAATTCCGTCAAGGACGTTTTTGCATGCGTGCGAGTGGACAATATCCAGAAGAACTGTGATTCCCATCCCGTGAGCAGTATCGATCAGTTCCATCAGCTCCTCGGGGGTTCCATATCGGCTAGAGGCAGCAAAGAACGAAGTGACTTGATATCCGAAAGAAGCATAGTAAGCGTGTTCCTGGATAGCCATAAGCTGAATTACATTGTATCCAAGCTTCTTTATCCGAGGAAGGACGTTTGCGGTAAACTCCGTATAAGTTCCAACTCTATATTCTGTGGTGCTGATACCCACATGTGCCTCGTAGACACGAGCAGATTTGGGCTTCTTAGGACGAGGGTTCTTGAAAACATATTTCTTCTCAGGATTCCAGAAGATGGCATCATATACAGGGGAAACGCTAAGGTCTTGAGTGACACGCTTGATCCATGCTGGAAGGCGATCTACTCTCTCGCCCGAAGGGAGTTGAAAGTCGATCTATGGAAAGTCAGGATATGCGAGAAGGAGGAGGGATAATTCGGAGTGTAATTCACCTTTACTTTGGAGTTATGGGGGATAGCAGGCTTTCCGTTGACAGGTGGGAGAGTTATTTCCCAAACACCAAATTCATTCTTCTTCATCGGATGAGACTGTCTATTCCAGCCATCTAGTTTGGTGAGAAAACAGCTAGATAAGGTTAGGAACTAGGGCAAACTTACTGAAATCTCCGATAAAATTGGCATTTATAGCATTTGGGGCCCACTCGCGATAAGTGATCGTTCCGTTGCGAGCAACATTGATGCCAAACTTCTCGTATCCCTAGAACAAGCAAACATAACATCAGCATTGGATGGAGTAATTGACATAGCTCGGACGAATTGACAAACCTTTGAAAATTCCTTCAGCCCGCCCTCGTAATTGTTGAGTTTCTGAATCCATTCATTAGCTTTAGAGAAGCGACGACGGAGGTCGTCCTTGAATGGGCCAAGCCATGGGTCCATCTCGACGATGCCAGTGCCATCAGTGGGCATACTGCCGGGAGCATTGCTGTTAGCAACCTCCTTCACGGGAGCAGTGGCAGGAACAACGGTGTTTTTGGAAGCGTTAATGAGATCCATTGTGGTGATTTAGAAGAGGAATGGAAGTGAGAACGCTATCTATGTGGGAATTGGAGAAACACCAAGTTGAGAAGGCGGGAGACAGTCCTCTTAAGTAGGTGTAGGGAAAGCTGGGTGGATGGGAATGGTCGGATAGAAGATAGTTTTGCCAGCAATTCACAGAATGATGGGATGGATGGGAGGGGAGGATGAGGGGGCAAGACCTGCAGCAGGAGGTGAGCAGGAGGAGGAGGGCTCTTTTTTTTTTGTATTGACGGTTGAAGTTGACATGGTAGATCACGGCCCCTCTCTAGGAAGCAATTCTCCCTCCAAACCAAACGCCTCCAAGGATCAACAAAAAAAAAATACCGTACGACGTCATCTTGGAGGGTGGTGGGGGAAGGAGGGGTGGTCCACAAAGATTGTCTTTGCTTCGTGGCTGCAGCCGAAAAAAGGTCGAGTGCTTCGATATTCTGAGTCTAAGTACATATAATACTGCAGATGCTATTAATCTGCTAGCTATCATATCAAATAAGTAGACCCTCCAGGCCATCACAGTTCTGACCTTTGAGACTTGCAGAAGGGTGAGGGAGATGTTCAACGCTCAATGCTCATTGCTCATCCACCAAAGTGGGGAGTGAAAGCTACCGTATTGGCATTACTATGGTAGACACCTCTTTATCAACACCGCACACCAGTCCGTGACCTTTTGGGGTAGAACTTAGCCTGAGCAAGATAAAGTGCGTATGCAGATAACAAGCCAAAAGAAAAAATTCTCGCAATTTTTCTTCCCTTACCTTCTTTCTTTCCATCTCTGCTGCAGAAGCAAATTTTCACTTTTTAAAACTTTTTTTTTTTTTTTTTGTGTACTGTACTGTATGATAGAGCGACGGTAATGTACTGTACTCAAGTGTTGCCTTCTTTTACCGGACGCCAGTTATGTGTGGCCAATAGATGTGAAGCTAAATAGCAGACAGCACATCTGGAAGGCCAAGCGGAGGCACAACCCAAAAAAAAACTTTAAAAGCTAGTATCATACCGGTATGATACTATATCCTTGATCGCTTGTCCGAGTTGCCTCTCACTTTCCCGTTGTTTCTGAAGCTTCTGCAGTTGGCTTGTCTCAGTGAGTGTCAGTCAAGTGCCTCGTCTGCCGCACGCGTTTGTTGGGTCTAACTACCGGGAACCCTGTCTAAGAGGTAGTCTAACAGACTCTAACTTGCCATAAACCACCGTTCTCTGTTGTAAAGTTGTAACTTTGGCGGGAGTTAGAATAGCCCCTGGTCTGGTGGGAGGGGGGCGAGAGGGCACGTGGTCAGGGCCCTCCCCCCGACGATAAAGCTCTTTTCATATTGATATCCCTCCCACCATTCCCACCTCCTCCTCACCACCACCACCTCCTCCCCTAACGAACATTGCACTGCATTACCTTCTCCAAGCTCAAGTCCCGCTGCATAGCAATATAGGTAAAGTAATTATCCTTTTCCTGCATCAACCGGCCATCCCATCCTGCATCTGCGAGAGATAGAAAACAGAAGGAGGAAAAAAAAAATAAATACTGTCAAACTAAGGATATTACCGGATCAATGTCTACCACGACTGCCACCCAGAGTCAGGCCCAGCCGATTACTGCAGAGAATATTCTCCGTCTATTCCCTGAAATCGATTCATCCCTTGCTAGCTCTGCCAATGCTATCCCTAGCAAGCAAAGCTCTGGAGAGCTCGAAGGCTACGACGAGGAGCAAGTTCGTTTGATGGAGGAAGTTTGCATTGTGTTGGATGAAGATGACAAGCCAATTGGAAGTGCCTCAAAGAAAGTTTGTGAGTTTTAAACACGACTAGGCTCTAATTCTAGGGCTAAGGGCTAACCAAACAATTTCAGGTCACTTGATGAAAAATATCGACCTCGGACTCCTACATCGTGCTTTTTCTGTCTTTTTGTTCGACCCAGAGGATGGCCGCCTCCTTTTGCAGCAGCGTGCAGATGAGAAGATCACCTTCCCTGGTAAGAAACCCTCAATAATCTCGCCTCAACCCTCAATAGGCTAACCTGCCTGCTTTCCACCTCAATTAGCCATGTGGACCAACACCTGCTGTTCTCACCCATTGGGTATTCCCGGCGAGACCGGAGCCGATCTTGCGGCAGCTACCCAGGGTGTCCGTCGTGCTGCCCAGCGTAAACTCGACCAAGAGCTCGGAATTCCTCCGAGCCAGGTCCCATTGGACAAGTTCAAGTTCCTAACCCGCATCCACTACAAGGCTCCGAGTGATGGTTTGTGGGGAGAACACGAAAGTATGTAATCCACCTTCCTCTAATCGATCGTTCCTGCTGACCTCTACATAGTCGACTACATCCTCTTCATACAAGCAAAGGTCGATTTAAATATCAATCCTAATGAGGTCCAAGCCTACAAGTATGTCAGCGCAGATGAGCTTAAAGAGATGTTCAAGGATGAGAAGCTCTCCTTCACTCCATGGTTCAAGCTTATTTGCAACACGATGCTGTTCGAGTGGTGGTCGAACTTGAACAACTTGGATGCCTTCACCAACGAGACTCAGATCAGAAAGATGTAAATCCCATCATCTGAAATGTCTATGTCGTCATTAAACACCTCATGCGTCACGACCCTGTACTCCTAACCACTTTCTTTGGATACTCCTGTTGTTATTGTTCTACTGCACTCTGTATTGTATTTGAGGGTCGATAGTAATGAGCCATGAATTTAACATTCATCTGGTACTTTTTGATACGATTTTCCATCGCAAAAGATTTCTTTGTTACGCCCACATACCCCATCAATTAGGCGTGGGTTTCGCTTGTCGCCTTGGTCATCAACTGATATATGGGAATATATACAAATATAGGTTACACATCCGAGTGATATTTGACGACAGGGAACCGAAAGTATTGCATCGGATACCCACGGTATCTAGGGCGTTTTCGGATCCGTTTGTTGATTCTCTTGAGCGAATACTACCTTTTCCAGAAGCAATAACCCCACTGTACTTGGTCCATGCCTGCCACCCGCGACCTCATGTATACCTACCATGTCCATTCCCGGGTGCTAAGACGCTCTACGTACGGCTTGATGCCTTTAGTTCTTGCAGCTAACTTGGATGATGGCTGGATCTATCTGTCCACAGGATTTCACGAAGGACATTAGTAGATCATTCGGCTTGCAATACTCGAACGTGAGCTCCGCAGAGTCAACTATTGCCCCTACTCGAGTATGCCATGGTGAATTTTAGGAACTAGCCAATTATTTTCTTACTGTCGTACTGCTCTGATACTATAGTAAATCTTGGCGTGGTGATGCGAATGCAGGAGTGTACTCGGGAAGGCATTGTTAAACTGTATCGCACTAAAGGAGCAAAGTTTTTGACAGATTAAATATTTTCTACCTTTGTGGAGGGTTTATTATCATATTGTCAGTAGTATTATGTGCTGTTAGTAACGTATTTAGTAACTTTTCTTTGTGTACAGTGAGAACTTATCTTGTTAGTGCCATTGATTCTGATTAGTTACGGGAAGAGGAATACTGTAGTTGAAGGTCGGGGTTTAGTAGATTACTAGACACTGAGTAGAGTAAATTTAGATATTGGTGTCAAGATACAAGTAAAAGATGAATATTGCCAAGCCGGGCGTGCTAAATGATCGGACAGTCAGGGATTATGAAGGGCCAAGAAAGGGTGCTACTGTCAGTTACTCTCGTCGGAAATATCGAATTTGGTATGGGAATTGACAAACAGGCAAGATTATCTGGTGCCTCCTCTTGGTCCTTGAGTACCCGGTCACTTACATGCACACAAGTACACATCCTAGGATTGAACAGTAGGTGGCCAAAGAGCTAGAGGCTGGAGAGATGAGAACAAGAATAAGCATCGGATGGAGACGGAGATGGAGATGAGTGAGAGCACATGACCCTTGTGGTTTTTGACGAATCAATAAAACACTAGTACTTATGCCATACTGTGCGGGTATCATACCTGTACGATGGGCGAGTGTTAGAGGATAGTACCGTAGCTTGCGGTACTAACTTAAAGTCTATAACATTTATGTTTGTGGTAGAAATCTATAAAGCTAAGACTGAATTGAATGTCTCGCTGAACAAATAGAAGAGAAAAAAAAGTGTTGGAGTGAAGGTCGTATTCAAAGGTTAATGAACAAGTACTTTGCCGTATCTTGAAGAATCTGAAGAAGGCAGTAGACCACCAAAACAGTACCACAAATACCTCCAATCACGGTATCATACTTTGCAACTAAAAGTTACTGAAAAAGTATGATACCATTTGCGAAAGACAACGTTCCACCAACAGCATCACATCCATCGCAACGCCTCATTTAACGCCTCAATTTACGCCTCACGCTTCTCCCCCTTAAAGCTATCATACTGTACAGTATTCAAATTAAGCCCTTCGGAGCTTAACTTAACTCAACTTTATTTCTCTCCCGGAGGTTGCCCTAACTTGCGTGCATCAGTGCGCTCTAACAGAGCCTCCTCCCCCGCTAGCATCACCCAGTCATTCTTGTCTTTGATCTCTCTCACTCGTAACTTTCTTTCCCTTCCCATTACAACTGACACTACTAGTACCGCTGCCATGGGCTCTTCTTCAAATCCACCCTCATCTTCTCCACGACTCCCTTCGCCTCCTCCCTTCACCGAGGTCCAAATATCACCGGCTCCTTTATCACTCTCCCTTTCCAAATCTCCTGTGAGATCTGTGTCGAATTCTGCCACCCGTCGCATCCGCCCCGGCACCAAGTCTCGTCATATCGCCACTGGCCCCCCACTGGTTCCTCTCAGTGAACTCGAATCTGCTTTTCAATTACAAGAGCATTTAGCTTCCTTACTCGCCGCTACTACTTCTCCGCCAGGCTCAGATAGCACTGTTCCCCTGTCCCGAGAAGCATGTGAAAGTCTAGCGACACCTCCAGAGGGTGTTGACGAATACCTCTGGTGCTACGAACTTACCCGTCGCCTTACCAGGGATCTGAATATCTTGTTGGTAGCTTTGCTCAAGGACAATTGTACAGCCTCATCTTGCCCTGAGATGAGAGCAAGCGAATGGCAGTATCTTTGCGCTGTGCATGATCCTCCGCAGTCTTGCTGTGCAATTGACTACTCTACGCATACCCTGGACCAGGCTGCGACTATGCTTTGCACCACTCGTTATTTCCCCAGTAGGTTGAGCCTTCATACTGCCAGCGTCAAACATCTGGCAAGCATCTTTAGGAGATTATACAGGATATTTGCGCATGCCTGGTTCCAACACCGAAGCGTTTTCTGGGAAGTGGAGAACGAATTTGGGCTATATTTGGTTGGTTTCCCTACCTTATCATCGCTTGTGATCTGCGGTTTCTAACTGTGGAGGACTTAGTTCTTCAAAACAGTATCGGAAAAATACCAATTGATCCCCCAGGACAATTTGACTCTTCCACCAGAGGCTGAGGGCTTAAAGTCTAAGAATTCTTATGGAGAAACAGATTCTGATGAGGAAGAGATTGATGAGTTCGACCGTGGGACTGGTAACAGAGAACATGCACAGGACTTGGATGAAGACGAGGACTATCCAGATAGTGATGAGTCGGAGTCTGATGACGAGGAAGGCGATGGAGGAGAAGAGGAGGGAGCGGTTGAAATTGAGAACAGGATAGAAGGCGATGACGATGATGATGATGAATTCGATTTAGATATCGATGATGATCTCCCATTGGAAGAAGAGGGCGCTGTGAATAATGCCTTGACCGAGACTCATGGAAATGACAAGGGCGAAAAGACAGGCGGAGAGAGAGAACATAACTTATTGCTCCTACCTTCTCCCCGAAGTTATTCGTTGGCTTCATTAAGGGAAACCTACAAATTAGCCTTTGGTGCGGCTTATAGAGCTGCTCCTTTGGATACGCCTTCCACTTTGGACATCGCTATTTATATTCCATTCCTCTCCTCCCTTGGTGCTGTTCGTGGAAAGCATTTTGACAAGACCCAACGCTTACTGGCGAAGTTATACTCAATCGTAAACTCTGTGGCTGTTGAGGAGAAACGAGAGCTTATGGTAGATGCCCGAATTATACTCTTGAGTGATACAGGACCCAAAGAGGAAGAAAAGGCTCCCGAATTTGGGCCAGTCATCGGCCTACAGGAGCTTGCGAGATCTGGGCGAGAATGGAAGAACATTATTGTGGGAGTGCACAATTCTGGATCTTCAGAAGGGCAAGAAAATAGAGAGAAGGAAGAAACAGAAGGCCAGGTCATTGAAAAGGCATTCTTGGACTACCGTGGAGATAAGGTCACTAAATGCACCGATGTCTGGCGGTGCGAGATTGTCACTACAAGTGAAGAGAAGTCTGAAGAGGCTGAAGAAAACGACAAGCTTGACGAGACTGCAGTCGAGCACTTGATCGTAGCTGGTACGTTGCCTATAAATACTATCTCCATACACCCACCTACTAACCAGCATAAAGTCGGCGGAACCTTCGACCACCTGCACCCGGGCCACAAACTCCTCCTAACAATGACCGCTTTCCTCCTCTCACCCGACGCCGCAGCGCCCCGTCTCGTAGCAGGCATAACCGGCGAAACGCTTCTCATCAACAAGAAGCACAGCACACACCTGGGCACCTGGGACAGCCGCGCCGCCAAAGTCGTAGACTTCCTCCGCGGCATTACTGACTTTTCCGCGAACCCGTCATCCGAACTCTTGACCTCTCCCTCATCCTCAACCCCGCAAACGGACATCACGCCCCGATCCATCACAACCACTATCCCCGGCGGCGACGGCGAGAAGAAGAGAGAACTCGTCATCGAGACTGTAGAGATTAATGACCCCTTTGGGCCCACGATTACCAACGAGGCTATATCTGCGCTTGTGGTATCTGAAGAGACCAAGAGCGGTGGCGAAGCCGTTAACAAGAAGCGCACCGAAAAGAGCTGGGATGCGCTGCAGGTGTATAAAGTCGATGTCATTGAGGATGAAGGAGGTGTTAAGATGAGTAGCACGGATATTAGGAGGAAGTTGGCGGAAGGATGGAGTACTGCTACTGCTGAGTGATCATTTTATGTTGTTTGTTGATGGATTTTTGTAATCTTGAGGTTGCTGGATGGATGGATGTGGGAGGGAGCGGGTTTCTCTCTTTTTTTTCTTCTTTTTTCTTCTTTCCTTCTTTTGCGTGGTGGTGGGTGGGTGTGATTTTATATTCTACATAGAGGGATTTGGTACGGTAGTTGGTAGGATGGGATTGGATGGGACGGGATGGGAAAAGTTGGAATATAAAATGGTTTGTTGTTCTTGCTGAATACCGGTATCATGTCATGGCTGGTTTTTTTTTTTTTTTTTTTTGTACTGTTCTGTATGTTATATAACCCCCCCCCCCGAGTGAGTGTGGATATCATGAGTATGATATCTAGCACAAGTGTGTTTTGTCAAAGGCTGAGTGAGATTGAATGATTACTACTTAGTCTGATGGTCAAACTATGGATGATCGATGTCTACTGTATTGTACAATGGTATACAAGTCTCTTATCTCAGACAGGCTAATAATTTTAATAATTGTGGAAAAAAAAAAAAAAAAAAAACCAATGGTATTCAATGCTAACAATAACGTATAACGTATAGTGAACTACAGGATTTGGCTCCCTTTTTTTTTTATATTTTTATTGTAATATATAGAATACATTCCATCCCATCACCGCCATAAATATATAAGCGTTTTTCAACCTTTTATCTTTTTGTGAGATATCATACCAAACTACTTCTACCAAGTTAGAACTAAACTAATAAGCAACACGACTTCGCATGTCCTGTAAAATTCATTAGCATTCACTCACTCACTCAAATAGAAGATAGGAGGGGGCTTACAGCAATCTTCCTCTCCACCTCCCTAACACTCCTATCCAACTCTGCGGCAATCATAGCCTTCTTATCCCTGGAGAGGAGCGAGTAATTCTCGCACAAATCTCCGTCGATAACACCCTTTACGGGTACGTAGTAACTCCTATAAATTAGATGATCCCTTCCAGCAATGGGCGCATCTTCAGTCCTCATGTGTTGTTCCAGCGTCTGGAAAAAATCCACGTCCTCACGACTAACAAAGGGGACCATCAGGCCGATGGTTCCCTGCAGGCCGGTCCAGACGAGTGTGTCGCGGCCGCCGGTCACCAGCTGGGCTTTCTGAACGCTCGTTGGGATGTCCTGCGGGTAAAAGTGGCACATCAGGTTCAGACGGTTGGGCGCGCCCTGGAGGTACGAGCGTTCGTGGATGAGGTGTCCGCCCGCGGGGTCCTCGTCGGACTCGTCCGAGGCCTTTTGCGGACAGCGCACGATCCAGAAGTTACCGAATCGGTCGCCGCCTGCGACAGTCTCGTAGTCTACCATTGTAGTGCACGTGGTGAAGCGCGGGATCATGTCATCTGCGAAGGGGATTAGACGGTTGTCTTGGTATTTGTACACCACGTAGGTAACCGATTCCTGCACGTCCGAGACTATGATTCGCGATCCCTGTGTCTGGAGACCGTTGATGAGGTTTGGAGCGACCTGGCCTTGGGCTTTGCGCAAGAGTTGCTTCATTCCTAGATCGTAGATTTTTAAATCTTTGCCTATGCCCGCTAGTAACCGGCCTTGGAAGCCTAGGAGGGCGAGTGGGGGTTCGTCTACTTTTGTCTTATGTATGAATTCTAGCTCTTTGCCGTCGTTTAGGAAGCGGTAGATGTGGATGTAGCCGTTTGTAGACTTGCGGGGAGAGAGGCGGGTGTCTTTTCCTGTGCCGACTACTAGGAACCATTCGTCATCTTGGCTGGAGAAGCTAACTGCCGCGATGCTGAAGGCGGCTTCGTTTTCTTCGAGCTCGATTCGCTGGGTTACCTCTTTTCCGATGGGGTCCACGACAGAGATACATGATGCCCAATGGCCTTCACCACGGGGGTTTCCAAAATCGACGGGAGCGAGCTCGTTGGTGTCGCCGTTTTGGGCGTTTTTCATTAGCTTTTGTTTAGTAGCAACGGAGAGCGTGTTGGCGTCTGCCTCAATAACATAGAATACAGGTTGGTCGGGGTGTTTGAGCATCTTTCGGGGGGTGTATGACAGTGGAATGGATTCTTGTTGGAGATTGTCTGTGAGCTTCTCGATGGTAAAGATCCTAGCGGACTTATTAGTATATAGTCAAAATTTCGGGAAGCCACACTACCGTGGCATATCATTGAACCCACCTCAGATTCTGTCCTTGGATTCCTACCATTCCCTCCGGACATTGTTCACTGCTGAATGTCCAACCCCACTCTAACATAGGATACGTCAAAGGTGTAAGCATGAATTGGCCTCTTGCATCACTGTATCCCAGCCATGGTCGACTGCTCAAAGCGAGAACCGACGGTAGTCCTTGTGCGATTACCTTGAAGATCTTGACTGGCTTAGGCCCCAAAAACCTTGTTCGAGTATCTGTCAACTCTCCAGTTACTGTGTCGAGTACCGTTCTGAGATATACGCCACTGTAGAGACCAATGTGCAAATATAACGTTGAGGAACGAGATGTTTCCGATGCGGAGTCAGGCATAGACATGATACATAACGATGAAGGTGCAGAGGTAAGAGCTTGCACAGATTTTGATTCCAAAGTAGAATCGGGATCTAGTGAGAGTATTCGAACTGTGGCATCATCACAGCCAACCGCCAAAAAGGAACTTCGCACCCTTCCTTCCGGAACCTCTCCGAGTGAGAGGCAAGTGACTGTACCCGACATCTCTTTCTTCTCCTCATATTCTGCCAGCTGTCCGTCGCTGTCCATCTCGAAATACACAATCTCCCCGCTAGACAGAGCCACCGCAACTTGTCGGGAGTTTGTAGAAGCTGCGACAATTGATCTATGTTGAGGAGCTGGCCATTCATTGACTCTCCTATCTGCCCTAATGTGACGAATTCCCTTGGGGTGTACCTGAAGTAACGCATCCTCTCCTAATTGTTGAACCGCGAGTGTCGGTGCGGATGATAGGAAACCAGTGTCGGTAACCTCCTCCACTGTCTCCCCGATGCTGAGTACCAGCGTCCCATTGGTGAATGATAAGACAATGTAGGCATCGAACTCATCGCCGTTCGTAAGTTTTGTGGTCCACACAGCGCTTGGTACACCAGGTAGTTCGGATGAGACAATCTCTGTAGTTTCAAGACCATGTTTCAAGGTCCGGAAAGTAGATCGGGGGCCGGACCCACAAACAGTATATATTTGGGGTGCATCATCATCAGTCAAATTGGCAATTTTGCAGTCAATCAAAGGATTCATGCTATCGATGGCCTCCACAAGTGATAAGTTCTCTGGGGCACGTGGATGGAAATATATGGGTTCAGTTCTGTCCAGTGGATCTGGTGAGAAATTATCGCTTGAGAACTCAATCTCCTCATCATCGTCTCCCAGTTTTTCGAACTGATAAAAATGGCTAGATGAAATGTAAGAAAATGGCATCTATAACCAGGCGCAGGAATTAGACTTACTGGTTGCCTCCTTCCGAGGCCACGAACAAGAATCCACTCTTTAAGATGCACAAGCTCGAAGCAATAGGAACAGTATCAAAATATTTCACCTTTATTCGTGAGACACCGGATTCATCATCATAATCCAATGTTACTTTGAGCAAATCTCCATCTTCTGTTTGTAGTAGGAAAAAAAAAGCACCTCTCATCTTATGCATGACACCCGAGATGATAGTTCTTCTTCTATTAGGGTCTTCGCACGCTCCCCGACGCCTAGGTATAGGCACTCTGTGGGTCGATCTCCCCATATGGCGGTAGTATATACTATCCTCTGCGCAGACTAAAACACCTGAGGGCCCGTCTGTGCCGCCTGGTACTTGGAAAAGAATATTGGCAGATCGGTCCACAGTATCTGACCACTTTCGCACCACATGATTGAGCCCTAAATCCAGCTCATAGTAAACTAACATTTTCTCAATGTTCTCATACGCAATCCCCGTAGCATCCTGATCTGACTCCCCGTAATCGACCTCGAGCGCTGCAAACACCGGATTATCGTATCCGACATCCAAGGCTACAAGTGCAAAAACAAGACAATGGGGTTTATGTGCCTCTAAAGGACTGGATATTGTCAGTTCCGCCTGAGCATTGCGATTGAGGACGTAGACGAGTTTATTCTTCTCTACCGAAGAGATAAGACATGCCCTCCCCTTAGGATCACACGCAAGGAACTGTCCCGGAATAACACGGCGAACGCCAGACTTTCCAAAAGTCTCGAGATGTAGTCGGTGGAACTTGTTAACCTGTGGCTGGTACTCGAGAATAGTAATACGACCAGAATCGGACCCGACAATCACATAATCTAGAAATCCAATTGTTAGCAAACGTTGTCTAGCTAGTACTAATGAGTCGGTAGCTCCGCCCTCCAGCTAGTGTTCCGCTGACCTTAAACAACTTCCAAAAATCACTAAACTGCAGAGATAAAGTGGAAGCAGAAGCTGGGGGGCAAGTCGCAGACATACCTTTTGAGCTACCAGCTAATCTGAACGCCGCCAAACATCGAATGATTCCAAACACATCAATCGTAAGAACCGAATGCACTTTTCCCTGCGCTGCATCGGGCCGTAATAATGATAACCGAGATCCTTGGGCAACAATTATTTCCTGCTGCTTCTTTCCACTGAATGCTCCAAGAATTGCTTGGGTTATGGCTGAAGGTTGGAGTACCGTCAACGAGTACATGAACATATTAGAATTGCCCGACATCTTGCTTGTGTGAAGGTGATTCCGCGGGATATACACTCAAAATAGAGGGGTATAACTGTGGTACGTATGGGGGAAATGATTTCTAGCCTCTCTGAATTATGTTGTAGGGACGAGAGGAGGAAGAGAGCTTTGATTATGTGGTGGAGGAGCAATAACGAAGGGTACGGTAAGTTATGTACGGCTAGGAAACACCATAGCGCGTTATGAACAACTCAAATCTAGATTACCCGGTCATCGCTAAGTTTTTTTTTTTCTCTCTGAACCCGAGGATGAATTCTATGGAGGTTAATAGTTTACTTGGCATCTGTCTGCGGTACCCCCTGTGCGGTTGTTGCCCGGGAATAGCTCCTGCTTACTCTATTTGGGGGCTTTGCTCTTACTGTTCATTCCTTCTCTCTGTGAAATAAAATCTTCAGCACTTCCTTTCCTCGAAATCACAACCTTCCTTTAGCATCCTACACTTCATTATGGCGAGTTCAGACGATGGTGAACCAGAGCAACGCTCAAAAAGAAAGAGCAGAAAGCCCGGAAGTATAGCTATCCACAACCTATGAAACGATGCAAGCGTTGACTGAGAAATCACAGATACCGCTTTTAAACAACAGCGCTTGAAAGCCTGGCAGTAAGTTTTCACATCTTCAGCAACAAATAAATAACCCTCGGACTTGCTAAGCTCTAATACCTTGTTTCTAGACCAATTCTCACACCGCGAACTGTTCTTCCTCTCCTCTTTGCACTTGGTATCCTACTTGGACCAATCGGAGGTCTCATGATATGGGGTAGCTCCAAGATACAAGAAATCTCCATCGACTACACCAATTGCCCAGAAGCGACCGACAAGCTCAAAGACATCCCTTCGGAACACATCCACGCATACTTCAGTTCACCTGTGAACGATCAAGCAATGTGGATGTTTTCAAGTAACGGTACTGGCGATGATGCGCAAGAGATATGCACTCTACAGTTCAACTTGCCGAACAAACTTGAGCCTCCGGTATTCTTCTACTATCGGCTAACGAATTTCTACCAAAACCACCGACGCTACGTAAAATCCCTAGACGAAAAGCAATTGAAGGGCGACCACCGATCGAAAGGTGCTCTAGTTACCTGTTCGCCGCTTGACGCAAACTCCGAAGGGAAACCTTATTACCCATGTGGATTGATTGCAAACTCCATGTTCAACGACACCTTCGAACCACCTGTTCTTCTCAACACACGTGATGGTAGCGGCCAAGATAACGAAACCTATTACATGACAAACAAAGGAATATCGTGGAATTCCGATAGGGGGAGGTACGGGGCAACTAAGTATAAAGCTGACGAAGTTGTGCCGCCACCAAACTGGGTCACGAGATACGGCGAAACATATACCAACGAAACACTTCCCAATTTACATGATATGGAAGAGTTCCAAGTTTGGATGAGAACTGCAGGCTTCCCAATGTTCAACAAGCTTGCGATGAGAAACGACTCTGCACCTATGAAGAAAGGGACCTATTCGGTGCAAATTGCCTATAACTTCCCGTCCTCTGAATACGCCGGCACCAAGTCTATCGTTATCTCGACGTCAAGTGTTCTGGGTGGGAAAAATCCATGGTTGGGCATAGCTTATGTGTTCGTCTCGGGTCTCTGCGTTCTTCTCGGTGCATTCTTCACCGTCAGTCACTTGTACAAGCCTAGGAAATTGGGAGATCACACGCATCTGACGTTCGATACGGAACCTGCTCTGGCTCCTGCTCAAGCAACTGCTTCTGGACGAGCTATATGAAGGATACTAAATTCCTCCTTTTCTCTTTTTTCTTTCTGTATTTGTTTGGTTGGCGGATGCGAAAACAAGAACAGTGAATAAATGTAGTTTCCTAAGGTTCTCGTATGGTTGGGCGTTTGTTTGGCTTTTCATTTCTTGCGTCATGGTGGATTTCTTGAATGATTCTTTGTAAACTTATGAAGCTATCCTGACTCTTTTTCTTCTTGGATCGAATTCCTGTTCGTAACGAAATCTTATGTATTTATTAGTGTATTCGCTGGTTTAAAGGAGTGCGGCAGCAATTTAACGATAATGACGCCTCCAGGCGATATAATCCCTTATACCGGTCACGCTGCAACCATGTCAAGAAGAATAGGGATGGAACGCCTATGACTTAGCAGACTTTATTCAGAATCTAGATAATATTGCCTAAAGTGAACTTGTTCTTTTGCAGTCCTCGACCATGAACTCAGAGCCAGATTACGAGTGAGAAGACATGCTGATGTGGCTTGGCATACGGTGCATAAGTTACCCGGCCATGCAGGAAACCTAAACCGAAATTTAAAGATTTGAAACCTACGGTAGGGCCGGTCTTCCCGCAATATAGTAGAACCCTCTAAATAATTTCTACAAACTCCCCACCCTTCATACTTTGTTCACTCTCATATATGCCAAGATCCATGTTTTTTCGATAGCAATCAAATTTTCTCAAGTTACTAAAAAACCCCTCGCCACTCTTTGATTTTACAATTTTCTTAACATTAGGCAGATCTTCGAGTCATTTTCGTCAAAGACTATCGAGTCCCACCAACACCCAATTCACATCCTTCGCACACAATGCTGTCTACAGCGACGAGGGAGGGTATGAAGGAGCAGGTGGTGGATAACCTGCCGAAGAGGATAAAGGAGGTAAAGTTCGGGATTATGTGAGTTCTTTACCGGCGCAGTAGAGCTTCTTAAGTGCTGCTCTCTGACTCCGAGGTGCTGTGTCAGGTCACCACAAGATGTAGTAAAGCAAGGTGTCATAGAAGTCGCCACGCGAGAGCTATTCGATCTAGAAGGTGGTGGGAGAAAACCGAAGCAGAACGGTGCGCTGGATCCAAGAATGGTGAGCTAAGTTTCCGGGCGGTCATTTTCGCGGCAGACCGAATGAGTGACTAACTCTCGTATGTCGCGATCTAGGGAACATCTTCGAAGTCCGGAGTTTGTGAGACTTGCGGCGAAGGCCTTACGAATTGCAACGGTCATTTTGGACATGTCAAGCTAGCTTTACCGGCTTTTCATATTGGATACTTCAAGGCGACGATATCTATTCTTCAGAATATATGCAAACAGTGTTCTCGGATTCTGCTCGATGACAATCAAGCCAGGGCCTTCCTGAAGCAATTACGCACGCCTGGTATAGATAATTTGCGCCGAATGAACATTTGCAAGAAGATTAATGAGCAATGCAAAAAAACTAAGATCTGCTACAATTGTGGGGCACTCAATGGTGTTGTCAAAAAAGCGGGGCCTCTCAAGATTGTTCATGATAAGTTCAGAGCCTTCAACGCTTCCACTGCGGCTAAAAAAGTGCCCCCGGAATCGAAAGTAGTCTTTGAACAATCATTCGAAGAAGCAAAAAAAACAAATCATGATCTGGATAAGCATCTCAAAAAGGCAATGGATGATCTTAATCCACTCAAAGTACTCAACATGTTTAAGCAGATATTACCTATCGATTGCGAACTATTAGGCATGAATCCGCAGGAAGGTCGGCCAGAAATGTTCTTATGGCAATACATCCCTGCACCACCCATATGTATTCGTCCTTCCGTCCAACAAGATTCAGCGAGCAACGAAGATGATCTTACTGTTAAACTCACTGAGATTATCTTCGTGAACTCGTTAATTCGAACAGCGCTTCAAAGTGGAGAAGCTATCCACATACTAATGGCAAGCAACATCCACCCCAAAGAATAAACTCTATTATTAACTGTCGTAGGAGCGATGGGATTATATGCAAGCTCAGATCGCCATGTACATAGACAGCAGTCTTCCTAGTCTTCAGCGGAATTATAGCGACCTCAAACCGATTCGTGGATTCTGCCAAAGATTAAAGGGTAAACAAGGTCGATTTCGTGGCAATCTTTCAGGAAAGCGTGTAGACTTTTCTGGGAGAACTGTCATTTCGCCAGATCCCAACTTGAGCATCGACCAAGTCGCGGTACCGATATTGGTAGCCAAGAATCTGACGTATCCGGAGAGGGTTTCCCGATATAATATCAAGAAGTTACAACAACTGGTACAGAACGGGCCGGATATGTGGCCAGGCGCTAATTATATCATCAAGAAGGATAGCGATTTCAAGCTGTGGCTAAAGTTTGGAGACAGACGGCGTGCTGCAGATGCATTAGTTGAGGGTGATATCGTCGAGAGGCATCTAGAGGACGGGGATGTTGTATTATTCAATCGACAGCCCTCGCTACATAAATTGAGTATTCTCAGTCATTATGTATGTTACTTCCCGTGGCATAAATCACTTCCCATAAAACTGACTTCTCGCAGGCCAAGATTCGACCATGGAGGACTTTTCGACTCAACGAATGTGTCTGCAATCCGTACAATGCAGATTTTGACGGAGATGAAATGAATCTTCACGTACCACAGACTGAAGAAGCACGAACTGAAGCAATCGAGTTAATGGGCGTCAAAAACAATCTCTGCACGCCCAGAAACGGCGAACCTATCATTGCAGCTATCCAGGATTTCATCACAGCATCATACCTCCTTAGTAGCAAGGATAGATTCTACAATAGGAAGACCTTTGCAAATATTTGTATGTTTATGGTGGATGGGAATATGCAAATTGACATACCCCCACCGGCTGTTTTAAAACCCCAGAGACTCTGGACTGGAAAACAGATATTCAATGTCTTGATGCGACCAAATAAGAAGAGCAAAGTTCTGGTCAACCTCGATGCAAAGTGCCGTGACTTCAAAGCCGTTCCCGGAAAAGCCCCGGATATGTGTCCCAATGATGGTTGGCTTGTCATCCGTGGATCGGAAATCATGTGCGGACTCATGGATAAATCAACCGTCGGTTCAGGAAAAAAGGACTCGGTGTTCTACGTAATATTAAGAGATTACGGACCAGACGAGGCCGTCCAAGCCATGAACCGACTTGCAAAATTGTGCGCAAGGTGGCTGGCAAACCAAGGCTTCTCAATCGGCATAAACGACGTTCTTCCAGGTACCAATCTTAGGAAAGAGAAGGACAAGCTGGTAGAACAAGCATATGACGAGTGCGACTCACTGATCTTGGATTTCAAAGAAGGGAAATTGGAGAAGCAGGCTGGCTGCGACGAAGAAATCACACTCGAAAACAAAGTACAGGGTATTCTGAGCAACGTCCGTGACAAGGTGGGAGATATTTGTATGAGAGAGTTGAGCAAGAATAACTCCCCGTTAATCATGGCGAACTCTGGGTCAAAAGGTAGGAACAAGTATATACAATAGGAGGATTGCAATAACTGATAAGTTTACACTGAATAGGTTCTAAAATTAACGTCTCACAAATGGTTGCCTGTGTCGGGCAGCAGGTTATCAGCGGAAAGCGTGTCCCGGATGGATTTCAAGATCGCTCACTCCCCCATTTCCCTAAAAACTGTAGGTAATCCCGGATTTGATAACTCTACACTCGCGCTGATATCCCGGGATTAGCAAAACAACCCCCATCGAAAGGCTTCGTCAGAAACAGCTTCTTCTCCGGGTTAACCCCCACAGAATTCCTGTTCCACGCTATTTCTGGTCGTGAGGGTCTAGTCGATACCGCAGTCAAGACTGCCGAGACTGGGTACATGTCACGTCGTCTAATGAAATCCTTGGAGGACTTGTCCGCATCTTACGATTACACTGTCCGAACATCGTCATCCGGGGTGGTTCAGTTCCAGTATGGAGGTGACAATCTGGACCCCGTGGCTATGGAGGGAAATGCACTCCCAGTGAACTTCAACAGAACGTTCTACCACTGCGAGGTGAGTTTACCATTTCCCTCAATATATTTCCTGCCGTCTCTTACTAACCGGCTTAAAAGAATATTACTTTCAGCAACGCCGACAAGGGTCTTCTCCCATACGAGATAGTATCTCTCTGTGATGAAGTCCTGAACCCGCTCCAGCAGAAACTCCCCAGAATAGACCTCCTGGGAAACACAATCCCAGACAAGGACCTAACAGACAGAACCCTCGACGAGCACGAGAGCAAGCGGAGATTCTACAACTCCATCCGAGACTTCATGGTCGACAAGGCGCGCAAACTTAGCGCATTACGGTTAAGATACAACCTACCATCCCACGAAGAACCCCCAGACGCAGATTACATGGACGTGGACGACTCCTACTTCTCGGGTATACATCTCTCTCTCCTCTACCATTTACTCCTTCAGAAAAGCTATACTAACACTACGAAAAGTCCACGACGTAAACGCCGTAAACCGCATCATGAAAATCTCGGAAAAGCACCTCCGGGAGTTCCTCCGGCAGTGTTTGTCAAAGTATGAGAAGGCCAAAGTAGAGCCCGGGTCTGCCGTCGGTGCCGTCGGTGCTCAGTCGATCGGTGAACCGGGAACCCAGATGACGCTGAAAACTTTCCATTTCGCCGGTGTCGCCTCCATGAACGTTACCCTCGGAGTACCGCGTATCAAGGAAATCATCAACGCTTCCAAGGTTATTAGCACGCCCATCATCACTTGCACATTAGTGACAGAAGATGACGAGCGAGCTGCAAGAATCGTCAAGGGTAGGATTGAAAAGACTTATCTGGAAGATGTATATTTCCCTCCCCTCTCCTTCCCACACACAAAAAATCACTCGATCTCCTCAGACTAACCCAACTTCCCCACAGATCATATCCTACATCCAAAATGTCTCCTCCCGAGACGACAACTACGTCTCCGTCCGCCTGGACCAAGAAGCCATCAGCAAGCTGCAACTCGAGCTAACAACCGACGACATCGTCACCGCTCTGGTAAAAGCCAAGTTAAAGATCAACCGCCAGGACATCCGCGTGATCGGCAACCGGATCAGAATCTACGTACACGAGGTGGGTGAGAAGGACCGAAAGCGCATAAAAGAGGAGTCGGAAGTCTTCCTGCGCGTGCAGCAGTTAAAGCGTGCATTACCACGAGTGGCAGTGAAAGGGTATCCGAACGCGGCGAGGGCAGTAGTCAAGAAAGACGACAAGACGGGGAAGAACCAGATCTTGGTAGAGGGGTACGGACTTAAGCTCTGCATGAATACCGACGGCGTAGTCGGCACGAAGACAAAGTCGAATAGTATCATGGAGATGAGGGAGGTTTTGGGGATTGAAGCTGCTAGGTATATATAACCCCCCCCCCCCCACACACACTTCCCTTCCAAACAACATAACTAACGATGATGGGTGAACAGAGGCTCAATCATCGACGAAATATCCTACACAATGCGCGAGCACGGAATGGACATCGACCCCCGCCACATGCAACTCCTCGGCGACGTAATGACGTACAAAGGCGAAGTGCTAGGCATCACGCGCTTCGGATTGGCAAAGATGCGCGACAGCGTCCTGCAGCTCGCTTCGTTCGAGAAGACCACCGACCACCTGTTCGAGGCCGCCTTCCATATGAAGAGCGACGCCGTCGAGGGCGTGTCCGAGTGCATCATCCTCGGCCAGTCCATGAGCATCGGCACCGGCGCTTTCAAGGTCGTTCGCAGGCTCATGATCAATCCGCGGGATCTGGTGCCCAAGAAGTTGGTGTTTGAGGAGGCTTATTCCAACATGTATCGCCATCCGAGTAAGAAGCCGGGTCGGGGACGGTAGTTTTTTCTTTCTTTCCTTCGGGTTTGTGGGGGGTTCTTAAGGGGGGTGTTGGTTGGGTCATTTGTTGTTATGCATAATAAAAGTCAATTTCCTCGCAATTGATTGTTGTATTATCGCCGTGGCCATAGCTCCGTGTGGTATGATACCAGTATGTATGTACCTTGTCGAAAAAATTCTTAGCCCGTCACATATTCTACTGTATTACTATTAGTGTAGCACCTCTAATGACCTTACAAAACATGGAACATCCCTATGTAATGAATAAATATCTAGATGCAGCTTAAGGTTAATGCCGAAAATTATTGACTAATCTAAAGAACAAATTGAATCGGGTATTGTCTTATGAATTTAAGTTACATCTCCGAAAAAAAAAATGAAAGCATCAACATCCCAACGCAAGTCGTTCTTTGGAGTAGCAAAAAAATCAATGGTTTTTATTTTGTCTATCCTGTGATAGTAGCCCTGCTCCCCACCCCCAAATCCAGCTCCAAAGGCTCCCGCCCAAGCACAATCAAAGGCGACATGATAGGTACTACTGCCCAGGTCCACCTAATAACGCAAATCTCCTTACGATGCTTGGTCCGATCTCATCGTATTCAGCCTTAGTATGGCAGTAGCTTCTGAATTCCGGTGTTTGACCCAACAAACTCCCTCCGAACCATGGTCCATGTCTTTGCCTCTTGTGGGTAATAACCTGGACCTCCAGTCCACCTGACTTAGCACCACCTGATTTCTCTTCCGACTTGCGAATGCGTGCGTCGACAAGATGGCGGATGTCACGCTGAAGACGGCGTCCAAAATCCTTATAGAGTGTAGAACCACCAGAAAGAACAATGTTCTATTGAGTAAGAATCATTAGTTCTAAACTCAACATAGGTGTGTTTCCATACCTTGTAAAGACCTCTTCGAACATCGATAGGAGAGCTTTGGATCACGGTATCGACCACAGTGGGTAGGGGAGTCAAGAAATCACTAGAGTAAATTTCTGGATTGAAAAATATCTCCGGAGCCAAGAACCTCTCATATCCCACATCTACGGTAACTTTCCGACCTCCAAGTTGCTCAACAACGTATTTCTGAAACCTCTCTGGCTCTCTGTCAAACCTTGTGAATTCCTTCACAATATCTGGACAAACGTAACAGAATTCCTCCTTAATTTGCTCAGCGGTCTTCAAAGAGGAATCAGGCTCGTTTCGGTCACGGAGAAGTGACTGAACAAAGAATGTGATATCACGCCCGGCGATAGGAATGGACTTGATGGATGATCCAATGACATAACCCTCGGCGACTGGAATAACGTGTGTAACACCGTCTCCCGAATCAACAACAGTACCAGTCAAGCTCCGGTCCTGAACCTTGCTACTAGTCCAACTCGCAGCCAATGCCAGTACCGCCTGCACGGCAATGTATAACCCGGCACAATTGAAGGTCTCGAACATGATCTCGGCGGTGTTTTCACGGGATTCTGGAGGATTTAGAGGCTTGCAAAGTTTAGGTCAGTCCACAGCTCATGCAGAATATTCTAGGGTGATAATCACAGGTTCAGTTAGAAGAAAGTAGTGGTCTTCCGGCTCAACTCGAAGATATTTGAAAATTGAGTTTTGCCAAAAACGTTCCATATGGTCCTATAAGGATCGTCAGAATTCCCAATTACCCATTGCTTCATTGTAACAGGATATCATACCCAATTGTCAACTTGGCCATGTCTTATCGGATAATGGATACCATAGCCTATCACCAGCCGTCAACTATTTCCCCTCTTGAAACCCAACACTTCGACACTAGAACATTGCCCTGCAACTCCCACCGAAAGAACAGCAACTCGTACCTGGTCCACTTGCTTGTGCCAATGCTTCATCTCCAATAAAGTAATCCAAGTCCTCAGTACCTCTTTTGACACTCAAATGCCCAGCTGGCCCAGCCCCTCCGGTTAGGTAAGAGGGTTTCTGAGCTACCGCCGGCCGTCCTGAGCCTGAACCACCACCTCCGCCGGAGGATCCCTTGATAGCTATGGCCGTAGGAAACACAAATGATGGTGAATCGTTTCCGGCAAATCCTATCAAGCAGGTTTAGCATACCTAGATAGCAAGCTAGACGGTGAAGACCGAGATGCTCACCTAATTTGGAATAGCCCGTACCACTGTAGATAGTCTGGTCAGCAATGGATTCGACTCAGACAACTTATAAACCAAGCTCAAGTCTTTACAAATTGGAGATGCTTACTTGTCCATGACAACGGCTGGGGTTTGAGAAGCCATTCTGGGTATATGGAAATGTAGGAAAAGATGGATGTAAGTATAGACTGTTGAAAGAGAGGATACAGTGGCTGGAGAGTTGAAGCTCTAAAGTGTGGAGGTTGCTGACGTTCATATCCGGGTAACTATGGGATTCCGTGGTGCGGGTCAGTCTTGGCACTGGGTACTCTGCGAGTGCCCCCCCACATGCTATCTGAATCATTAAGGAATCCACCGTTCAGCACGATGTCTTCAAACAGACCACCCCGTTAGTTCTTGCACACTGTAAGTCACTCACTAGCGTATAATGGGTACCGTAAGGGACTTCCTGACACAGTGAAACTTTAGCAGAAGCCTTGACCGTTTTTCCTGAGTTACCATATCTCGGAGCGGGGTTCAAATACTACCAACATAAGTACCGTATGGTAATTGAATCACTTCCAAAATGTTTTCCTATTATCGCATTACAAGTCCACATTTGATAATTTCTAATTCCAACTCACAAAGTTGGTGTAATCATTTCTTTTGGCCACAGAAAAAGCGTGGCCGATCCCTTGCTTCGGGGCTCTCAACACAAGGCCAACCGTCCCATCGAGGACCGTACCGTAGGTACAAGTACCAGGGGATATGTTTTCGTACAAGACAGGGATTATTTTGCAGTTAATAATCCCTGTCTTGTACGAAAACATATCCCCAGCACTTGTACCAAAGCCTAGAAATGCATGCCCCCCGCCCCGATCTACATGAGCCACCGGGCAGACACGGTAATAAAGAAAAGAAAAAAGGTCTTATTGAGCACATGGGGTACGGTACAGTATGAGTGAATACAGTGCCATAACAGAAGGGTTTTTCAGGGAACTACTACAATAGGATAAAAAGTAGTGATACTCGAGTATACCATGTACTAATTTCCATCTGGGTGTCAACCCTCCACTGACGCTTCCAAGTAAGCTCAAATACCAGTCAGACTTCAATATGGAGAATATCATGAATAGGCTACAAGTTCACTTGCCAGCTCTCGTAAGAGAGGCATGTATTAGTCTTACTTTTACGAGTAAAAAGTGTTCTTTGTCAACCTCCCGTATTCAAGGCAATACTTCAGTAGATGTGGGGGGTTGGTGTGGGACGTGCGCTGGTGGTACATAACTTTGGCTGAAGGATTTGCTTCCCAGACGATGCTTCTCAGTGTTCTGCGAGGTGCGGTACCGTATTCATCCTGAATCATAGAGCACCAGAGCAGTGCCGGTACAGTGCTCCTCCAACTTAAAACAGCTCCAATACCGGTAGGCGGTTTCACAAATTGTCTTGACTCCAGAAAAAGATTTTTTAACATTTCCGCTTTTCAATGCGGTGCATCACAAAATCCCAACCAGACCAGACTGAACAACCTCAAGCTGTGACACAACACCGGTATTCCAAGGGATACCGTATGTAATTTTCGCAAATAAACTCACCAACAACCCCAATACCATAACTCACTAGCATTCATACCCCCATGCAGAAGAGCTGCCCAATAGAGAATACCAGATGGACTGCCAGAGATCGTGGAGTGACACCGACATTGCACACATGTAATACCGGTGCCATTGGAGGGACCAGGTCTTAGATCCCGTCCAGGTCTGTTCTAAAGCATTGAAGGCTTTGGCTGTGTTTGATTTTTTGGATCAATGGCTCTTTGTTCACCAAGCCCTAATTTCATTACATGCATTGCACCCAGAAACAAGGCACTTCACGCAATGTACGAGTACAGTACTCGTAGTGAATGAATGGTCATTTCGCATTGCTGCTGGTCCCGATGCTATGCGCTACGGTATTTCGTGTCCTGATAAAGGGCCTTTAAATGACCAACATCCCTCCCTCCCCCTCCAATCTCGAGCAAACTTTTATTGAACATGCTCAACACGTCCTTGAGAGTAATGCTCTCAATTCTCACCGGATATTTTGGGGGAGGTTTGATGTTGTATCATAGTGGAGGTTAGACTGGTTGTGGAGCAGCCAAGAATGGCATATTCGAGTCGTCAGATACCGGTATTTCCACTATGATCATAGAGACAGCTCACGGCTCTAATACCGGTATGATAGGATTTGGAGTATAAGAGGAATGGATGTGTTCCCTTTTCATTTCATGGTTCTTCCCCCCTCTTTCTCTCCTCTCTCCTCTCTTCCCTCTTTCCTCTCCTCACTCTCCCTCCATCCATTCTATGGATCAACTCAAATGGATTAGCAGCAGCAGAGAGCCGGGGAAAACTCTTACGAGGCACATGCAGCAAGACTGATGTCAAAAAAGATAGCCAAAGTGGATGCGTAGCCGGCCATCAAACCCTCAGCCCCTGGTCATAGTACATACACAACATCAATATTTGCTCAGACCCACCTAATTGTTGGTCTAAAAGCGTTTTCTTCGCCTAATTTTCTTTGATTTCTGTTTCTTCAATCTGAATGACAAAAATCATGGAGTATCTAGAGTGTTTTGAGGGATTCTTTTACATTTTGAGGATTTGGGTCAAATTTGGTCATGAAAGGGCCTATTTTAGCAACTTACGGGGCGATACGTTGCTTTTCCCTCTATCGCTCGACCTGACACCCGCCCCTTTCCGATTTCTTTTCAACGTTTGGTTCAAGGACGAACAGTTGAGGAGTGAATCCAGCTCTTTTCGAATTTGGAAAAGACTTGTATCGTGAGATTTCGAAGTGCGCACACAGAAACAGCAAATTTTTGATACCTTTTACCATCAATAACTTGACTATTTCCATTATTTTGAGCATAATACGGTATTCATTTCGAAAATCCACTCTTTTTTTTCTCAGTTTTTTCATCTACCCCCCTTTTATTTTTGGGCGGGAAATTTGAATTAAAAAGAAGACACCACTTGTCACCCATTTTTTCCACTTTTCTTTTATTTTTTTATTTTTTCTCTCTCCCCTTCTTTTTTTTTTTTTTTTTTTCCGACGCTTGATCGAGTTTGTTTCCGGCGGTAGGCTGGGTGCTGCCCTTGCCACGCTCCCTCCTTCAACACTCTCCATCCTCGCGCGCGCCCTCCCACCAGAGAAATTTTTTGGTTCTCTGTCTACTCTCTCCACTCGCGAAAGCAAAATAGGTACGCACTTTATTTTCCTGCGCTTGTCCCATCCCCCTTCCCCCCATACCATCCATACGTACGTACATACACATCGAATCACTATTCCTCACAAGCTCCGATCCTTCCAACCCCCTTCCCCCCATCCCCCCATCCCATCATCCCATTCCTTTTCCCATCCCATCCCCACGTATTTGCATCCGACGCTTCACATCCACCCATCCGTCCCTTTACTGACCTCCCCCTCCCCTCCCCTCCCCTCCCACCCCTCCATACAAACTTCCCCCTCCCCCAGTTGCTGCCTCAAGCATGCTACCTGCCTACGTCTGTGCAAGCCGTTCCGTGTGGCTAACTTTTAAGCCTCTTGATCCCCACTCAAGCTTCCCCCCCCTCCTTGGGCATAGAAACAGCTGTGGTAGCTTGTAGCTGTAGCTGTGGTAGCTGTAGTAACAACTCACTACCGGATTATAATTTTTTCCAATTCCCCCCTGACCCTCATTTTTCCATTTTATTATTATCCATCCCTCATTCCAACCCCCCCCTTACTGGTTTGGCAAGCCGGAGACAACATCTGGACGATCTGACACACACACCACTCCCACTCTCTTTTCTCCGCTATTAAGCAAGCTTCGTTCGTACGCACTTGCCGGGACCTGTTTGTTCTTGGTCAGTACTCTAATCTTCTCCTCAAACTTATCTTCTTGCTTCCTATTTACTCGACTCTCTACTTTCCCCTTTGTCTTGTGCTGTTATCTTCTGCTCTTTGTTCACCTGCGTGTTTGTGCATGCACGCGTCTGAGTTGCTGGCTGGAGCCTAAAATTCATCATTTTTTTATGCATCCTTCCATTTATTTCTCTTCGCCGCAACGTTATCTGCAAAGTTCCGCGTGCCTCATATCCGCTGCTTTGCATATTGTTGAGCAAATCACGGGCCACGTCGAGATAGATCTAGAGCGCGCGCAGTGATGGCGATGATGATGACTGTCATACTATTTGTGTGAAAAACTGGTCTTGGCTAACGCGTGTTTTTTTTCGTAGAAGTCGATGTCAGTGCCTTCTGCGCCTGGTTGGTTGCAAGACGCCCCGGCTGTTCAGAACTCTGCGTTCGCTGGCCCTGAAGCCTCTTCTGTGACGGCAATGCACTCTTCTTTCGATCCTGGTGCGGCTGTGATAACCCCGTCAACCATAGATCCCCACCAATTTCAGCAGCAGGCTCATCAGCGCGCCCAGATTCAGAATGGCAATTCGCGAACCTCTTCTCCGGGATTTCAGCAGCCAGCGTATAATGTTAATCCTGTAGTTCCATTAAAACGACCGAGACCTCGCGAAGACCCTATAACTGTATCTCCTCGTCAAACTACCATAAATCCCCCTACTTCGCGGTCGCAGACCCCTCACGCTTCCAATCCCCAGTTGGCCTATCAAATTTATCAAAACAATCCGGGCGCCGCACAGCAGCGGCAGTACACCCCTGTTGGCTACTCGTCTCACTCGCATCTCCAGCATGTAGGGTCTGCAAACGCGAGCCCTTCCCCGGTAATGCAGGACCAACCTTACAACCAACCTCCACCCAAACGCGTCGCAACCCAATCTCCATCTCCTTTTTCACCCGCACCACCACAACCATTCATGCCTCAAGGCTCTCCACCGCCGAACCAAGTTTCGCGTGTAAGCACGCCTCAAAACAGCAATATGAACCTAGCGCCGCCACCTCAGACCTCCTATTCTCAATCTTTTACACAAGCGTTCTCCCCGCCTTCCACCGCTACATCCGCCCCGCCTGTCCCCGTCCCGAACCAGCAGCAGATGCAAAATCCAACACCGGCGCAGGCGCACATGATGTACCAACTTCGTCAGCATCAACAGCAGCAACATTCGCAGCAACAACAACAGAGAATTATGCAACAGCAATTGCAACAACTGCAGCAGCACCAACAGCAGCCACAGAATTCCGGTCCCCAGCAATCTCCGACAGGCATGCCTCCCCACATGGGACCAAATTCTATGAACATGGGCCAGGCTCCACGACCACAAGGGCAACAACCCCTTCCAGGCTCAGGGCCAAATCCTGGTCAGAGACATAGTGACCCTAACCAATTCATGAAGAGTCTATATGATTTTATGAACAAGAACGGCACACCTATCCAAGGCCAGTCATACATTGGCGGGAGGGCGGTAAGCTTGGTAAATCTTTACGCTAGCGTTTTGAAGTTGGGGGGTTCCCAAAAAGTCACGATGGAGAACAAGTGGCACGCGGTATCCATGAGTCTTGGCTTTTCTCCTGAGTCGTTTCCTTCGGCGGCGGAAGATCTGGTCCAAATTTTCAAGTTAAATTTAGCTGCTTATGAGCAGGCCTGGCTGCGAAATCAGAGAGATCTGAAAAAAGTGGCGATAGCAAGAGGTCAGCAGTCTGGGCCGGATATGAGGCAGCAAATGCATCCTCAGCAGCAGCAGCCGCAGCAGCCACAACAGCAAACAAAGTCGATGCCAAACTCCCAGCAACATGCAAGGCCTCAAGGAATGCAAAAGCAGCCTCAAACACCTGTGCCGAATAATCACGCGAGGTCAAATCTTCACAATGGGTTTGTTCCCCAGCCAGGACAGCCTTCAAGACAACCTCCCCAATACAGTCAACTCCCTAGTACGCCGAGCCGTATTTCTATGGATCCCACACCACCACAGGGCCACATTCCGCCAAACTATCCTTTGTCTGCTGCTCAAATCCCCGCGAAACCTGGTATTCTGCCTGATGCAATCCCTTTCCCAGCTACACAGCCACCAAATAATACTTTGAAAGAGATTCCATCTGATTTCAAGCCCAAAGTTCGAGGATTAGATACTCACGGAGGGCTCAATGTCTCTGTTATGAGCCAAATAGGAAATGACTTTATGTTTCACAAGCCTACGACGCCGACGTTCCAGGAATTGGGGGTGATAGATGTTCACGCTTTAACGATGATGCTCAAGTGTGGTATTTCGGCTGAGGTGCGGCTTGCTTTAGACACGCTGGCGACCGTCTCTGTGGAATCTAGATGGTCTCTTGCATTGGAGAGCTGTGAAGATTTGATTGAGACATTAGTAGATGTTGCTGAGTCTCAGGTTGAGATATTGGGAGAGCACGCTGAAGAGAGCTCAGAAGTAATTGCTGTTCCAGCTTATGAGGATATTGTGAGGGCCTGTAAAGTGGAGACTGCGAGACTTATTGATGTCGCACGGTTTGGGTCCTTGGAGCATGAACTGGAAAAGGCGGCCGATAAACTTATATGCATAACCACGATTTTCCGGAATCTTTCGTTTTTTGAATCGAATCACAAGGCGCTGGCGGATCCAAATGTGGTTCGATTTTTATCGGGTGTTATCGAAAGGCTGGGTACCAGTAAGCTATTGTTGAGGACTAATACCAACACCTTGGATTTCATGAAGGATATCATCATCTTTCTATCGAACCTTTCGCACTCAATCACATTGCCAAGTGAAGACGAGGCGCTTAATTTGTTGCACTTGATATTGGCCTTTACCCCTCAACCTCTACCGGCAGCATCGGGACGAGATTCCTTGATGTTTACATCCTACTCTCCTTCGATCCACCGTTATCTGCCACCTGCGGTAGATAGTTTAGCTAAGTTGCTTGCTCGGGATGAGCCAAATCGCGCCTTTTATCGTACAATATTTCTTTCTGAGTCCTCGACAACACCTGCCTACGATCTTCTCACTAGATCCTTTGCTCTGGCGATATCTCCAATTCCTGATAACATGAAGGTCGCGCTTCCCCAAGCCGTAGAGGCACGGAAACCTTTCTTAGAACAGGGAATGCTTGCTGCTGAGATTCTTGCTGGAATTGCACCTGGTCCCGATCAAGGTGTAGCGCGTTCCTGGCTATCCTCCGAAGATGGATTTGCGCTTAGCTTACTGCGACTTGTTTGCCTGTTAAGTCCTCAAGTGGCTCCAATGCACCCCCGTCAGTCAGGCCAAACTGGAAAGATGCCTAATCTCGACGATTCGCAACCCTTCGCAAGAATCACGCACCGGGGTATGGGTGTCTTACAAAAACTGGCGGAAAAGTCTGGAGACGCAGCCGGCGATCATTCGAAAATACCTCTTGGCGTTTTACCGAAGAAGGAGAGTCTTTTGGGAGCATTGTTGACGGTTCAGATAGATGGAGTTATTGTCAAACAGCTTTGTACTTATGCCGGGTTAAATGGTTGAAGGTTATAAATGTTCGCGATATACCAGTCATTTGGGGTTGTTGGATGTAGTTTCGCGTTTGTACAAAGGCTGGGTCCACATCTCTTTTCTTCTTTCGTTGTTGAAATTCCCATTTACTACTTTGCTATTACCTTTTATCTTGTATTTTACCCTCAGTGAACTTTGGCGTCCCTTTTACTTGGTTGTTCAGCGATTTTCTGGGAGGTCTTTCGTGCTCCCTTTTGTTCTATTTTGTACACTTACAAGCTGGTCGAGTCCCTCTTTTACCATAAAGAAACGAACGCCAAATAATACCAATCACATGATATACATATTTGATAATGATAAGTAGAAATCTCACATCAAAACCGAAGGTCTAACAAAAACCTTACAACTTCATCTCTCCTCCGTCCCTTTACTATGACATGCCCAACACGATAATTGATCGTTACATGTCCTTTCTCCATCTGAAAAGCCTCCTCAATTTGTTTCTTCAAAAAGCTAAGATTACCCTCAATCCTCCGTATGCGGGTCTGGAGTTTGTTCCCTCCTGCCTTGTATTCTTGATAGACGGGAAGATTGTTGTTCTCGGTCCGTGAGACAAAGTAGGGTAGTGGTTCAAATGTCCGATTTACTGGATATCTGTTAGTTGTTGGTAACCTCAGAAGAGCACATATACCTGAGGAAGGTAGCTACTTGCCTGGACTAGGCACACCCTCCCTTCGAAAAGCGCCAGTTGTGAAAGATGCCGTTCGGTGAAACACCACAGGAATTGTGCGGAAAAGCCGCAGAGGAGTAGATGCGGGAAGCATTGGTGCAAGTTGCAAGATGCGAGGGGTGCTTGAGTACTCCCTGACGATTGGCCGGCCGATTTATATTATTTTATCGAGTGTCTTGCAGACTGGCTGCGGTATTTCTCAAAAACGGTGGCAGGATGTATGTTTGGAGTGGTTGTGAGATTCCCGGTGGTAAACTCTCTGGGCAATGCCTTTTCGAAATTCTGATGTAAGTTGAGCGAAAACATTTCGATCTGCCAAGGAATATACACGTGATATCTCTAACCATCGATGCTCCGTTTTAGGGCAGACATGTTTTTAACAGCTATTATTAGGTCATGTGACAATTACTATACATTAGCCACCGATATCCGTGGCCTGGTGCTTCCGTTCAATTGGGTTACCGTACTGAAGGAAAAAAAGGCAGTCCTTTCCTCAAAAATCAACCCCCCCATCGCCGAAATTTCAACCCCACATCATCAGCAAAGAACGCCAGCGACCAGACTGCACTGTCATTATGGCCGAAAACAACGCAGAGGGCGCCAGCCAAACTGCAGCGTCCTATGATTTAATCCCCAAATTGCTGCCTCACCTCGACAGGCATATGATTTTCCCACTATTGGGATTCATGGGCGAGCAGGGCAAGTTAACTGACCAAGAATTGACCCAGGCCAGATATGACCTTCTAAAAAACTCAAACATGACGGATTTTATCTGTGATCTTTACAAGGAAATACACGGCACTGATGAGATTCCGGAAGAGCTCAACAAGAAGCAAGAGGTTTTGGACAAACTGCATAATTTGGGGGAGAGGAGCGAGCCGGTTCTGGATCTGCTTTCGGACCAGGAGGTTTTGTCGAATCTGAGAGCAGACAAGCTGCAAAATTTCCAGTACCTCCAAGACAAACACGCTGTATTATCACTACTCCCACACCCTTAATGTTTATCGGGGAAATCGAGCTAATTTTGAGTCTTTGCCTCTGAAAAGGTCACGGTAGAGATGGTAAATGTTCTTTATGATTATGGTCAACACCAATACAGCTGTGGAAACTATGTAGAGGCTTCGGATATGTTATATCGCTTCCGTGTCTTGGTATGTTCCTGTTACTCTGATTTCGGCTTCTGGGTTTAAAATGCTTACATTCAAATAGTCGACAGACAATGAAAAGACTACACAAGCTACATGGGGAAAGCTAGCTTGTGATATTCTCTCAGCAAATTGGGAGGGTTCCATGGAGGAGATTACTAAAGTTAAGGACTTGATTGAACAGAAGGTGATTCGCTCTCCATGAATATTTATACATCACAACTAACACCACTTAGCTCTACAACAACCCCCTAGGCCAACTTCAAGCTCGTACCTGGCTGGTTCACTGGACTCTTTTCCCTTTCTTCAACTACACAAACTATGCAGATTCCAAGGAATTCAAGGACCCTAAGGACCCTAAGGAACCCAAAGAACCGAAGGATGTACTCTTGGAGCTATTCTTTTCCCCGGCCTTCATTAATACAATCCAAACTTCCTGTCCATGGATTCTTCGTTACCTAGCCGCGGCAGTCATCACCAACCGCAACCGTAAGAACAATAGCGGTCAGTACCAGAAACAGCTCAAAGACCTTGTCCGCATTGTCAAGCAGGAGTTGTACGAGTATCACGACCCTATCACCGATTTTGTTACAGCGCTCTACATCGACTTCGATTTCGAGGAGGCACAGCGCAAGCTTAGTGAGGCAGAAGAAGTACTAAAGAGCGACTTTTTCCTTGCATCTTCTGCCGCTTCATTTGTCGACTCAGCAAGACATCTAATCTCTGAGTCTTATTGCAAGATTCATCAGCGGATCGATATCAAAGATCTCGCTCAGCGTTTAAATCTTACCCAAGATGAGGGCGAGAAGTGGATTGTAAATCTTATTCGTGATACTAGAGTAGACGCTAAGATTGATTACAAGGATGTGAGTTGACTCTCCCAACATTGTACATTTCCTACAATGCAGTATATCACTAACGCATCGATTACTACTACAGGGGACTGTTATAATGAACCATCCCCCACAATCAGTGTACCAGCAAGTCATTGAGAAAACTAAAGGAGGGCTGTTTAGGACACAAGTACTCACGTGAGTTTTCAGATCCAGTTCTCTGGGGCGTTATATATTTGAAAGTTACTGACTCCCATTTGCCTTATAGTGCTGCGGTTTCAAAATAATGGGTTGTTGTATTTTTTCCTTTTGCATTTTTTTTGTGTCTTCTTTTCTATCTGGTTGATTAGGGCTAGGGGGTTGCTTTGTGCGAAAAAGTTCACATGTTCATATATTCATGAACGTCGACGCTGGGGTGCAGGTTTTCTGTAAATAAAAAATGAAATTTACAGTAGACTGTTCTTTGGGATGCCTAATGTGTTATCCCTTCATTACCTTATCACTCGAATTTTGATTTGAGTGCTCATGTTAGCGCGTCTTGGCATGTTTTAGGGGTGTTTAAAATTTAGGGCTAGGGCCTAGCGAGGGTCCTGTTGCTGGGGCGACGGGGTGTTTGGGATACCTTGTTTGAGTCTCAGTTCCTGTCAATCTCACATCTCTCCTTGTGTCATACATTCCTTTCCCTCAAGATTTCAGCACCCCACACCCACAGTTTAACGATAACTTTCCCGGCCCCAATTTCGAAAAACAAATAGAACGACAAACAGGGCCTTCTTCCCAGCCCAAGCCATTCGCCGCGCAATGACAGTCAACAACGTTCGTATTATTGCCCGGATTCGTCCGTTGATAAACGGCGAGAGCGAGAAGGATGTTGTGGTATCAGCTGAAGAGGACGCGATTTCTATGCCGAACCCGAAGAACGAGAACGAGAATTTCACATTTCCATTTAATGCTGTTTACGGTCAGGATTCGGACCAAGCACAGCTTTTTTCTGAAGGTAAGTTGATAGTGGTGGCATTGGTGGTAATGTTTATTTGGAAAGCCAACCGCTGATAGAAGGGTGTGATAACTACTAGTATCGCCAACATTGAAGCATTTGTTCAAAGGGAACGATGTAACCATATTCGCGTACGGTGCAACCGGCAGTGGGAAAACGTATACAATGCGGGGACAGAAAGCGGCTTCTGAGCGTGGGATTATCCCACGCTTCCTAACTGCAATATATCGTCGGGGGAAGGAGCTCGAGCGCAAAACTGAAGGGGCGACGACGATCCGGGCGGTCATGACATATTACGAGATATACAATGTAGGGAAACTTGGCAGATAATACCTTCAATCGGGTGCTTATAATTGTTTTATTTTATTAGGACCGAGTCTTTGATCTCTTCCAGCCTCCCGAAAAGCGAACACCTTCCGGATTACCTCTCCGAGAGTCGAACGGAAAAACCCAGGTCGTTGGTTTGATTGATAAGGAGATTACGTCGTTGAAGGAGTTCGAGGCCTTGTATGATAAGGCCAATGCGAACCGGTCGACGTCTGCTACCAAGTTGAACGCACATTCCTCTAGATCTCATGCGGTTATATGTGTCAAGGTTTTGATTGAGGATAAGAATTCGGGGGAAGCTAAGGCGGGGACTGTGTCGTGTATCGATTTGGCCGGTAGTGAAGATAATAGGCGGACGTGTAATGACAAGGATAGAATGACAGGTGAATACCCTTTATGTCACTGGAGACGGGCTTGAATGTTCCTCACTAACGGTACATCAGAATCTGCTAGTATCAATAAGTCATTATTTGTGCTGGCTCAGTGCGTAGAGGCTATGACCAAGAAACAGGTTCGACCTCCAACTTCTCAGAATATAGCTATGTGTTAACAGTTTTGCAGAACAGGATACCATATAGAGAGTCGAAGATGACTCGTATATTGTCACTTGGTCAAAATAATGGCCTTACAATCATGATATTAAATCTTGCTCCAACAAGAGCGTTCCATCTTGATACCCTAAGCTCGCTAAACTTTGCAAATAGGACAAAGAAGATTGAGTTGAAGCAGGCAGAGAATGAGCATCCTCAAGGTAATATTTCGCATAGCACAAGATATTGAATGAAAATGCTAAAGTTACTAGTTTCTTTCCCATCACGACATGACCAGCTTCCTCCAATGCTAAGCCAACATGGGCCTACAAGAGCTTTTGGAATGGCAAAGACAAACACTACACACCCCTATAGCTCCCAAAAGGGCTTCCGGAAAGACAGAGCGCTGAAACCATCAAATCGGGCACCTTTAGCACCTCAGCCATTACGTCAAACTTCTGGAGTCAAGAAGCCTATACGGTCATATGATAAGCATCATCAACTTAGTCCTACAAATATTGCGGATATTGTTGAGAAGAAGGTAGAAGAAATATTGGCCGCTAGAGCGCTGAACGAGCCGAACAAGAAGACAGCTGCGGATGTAAGCGATGAAGTAAACAAGAGGCTCGAGCTATTGGAGAAGAAACTGTAAGTTGCTAGCTGCGTTATCAGGTGAGAAGATTGAGTATTAACCTAAATACACAGTGAGAAGAAAGCAGACGCCAAAGCAGAAGGCCTTACCTACATACTGCTTGCCAGTAAGCTCCCATACATATATCCCCAACCTCTAGCTAGCTACTCCAACTAACAAAATAAAAAACAGAACAGCACGCAGCAAGAGGCGAAAACTTCTCCGCCCTGAAAATGTACGAACTGGCCGTCCCATACTTCCCGGAAAACGACAAACTCCTCAAGAAAATCTCCGACCTGAAAGACAAAGACAAGAAGAGCACCACCACAATCAAGACGACAATGCGAAACTCCACAGACCTGACATCCCTCGACACCACCAACGGAAAATCCTCATCCTACTCCTCCGTCCGCCAGGAAGTCTTCGTAACAGAAGAAACCTTCGCACAGGCGCCAGCTCCGGTACCAAGACCGAAGCCCAAACGAACATTCGCTGTCTTCTCTGATAATAATAATAACGACGTACTACCACAACGGCAATCCGCCCCTGCTGCTACTACAACTACTACTTCAGCCCCTGCACCCCGTTACCTCCCTCCTCCCGTCGAAATGGACCAAGACACCGCTTCAGAATACGAAGACGACGGAAACGACGACGGCGAGGAGGAGGAATGGTCGCCAAACACCCAACAAACCCCCCGTACAAAGAATCTCTTGAGGATAATCAACTCGGAGGATGTTTCGCAGATTATGAAATTGAAGGTATGTCCCTCTCCATCACCTTCCATCACTCGCTTTCTCGCTCTGCAATAAGTAAATTTAGATCTGAACTGACGAATTTGTAGGGAGTCGGAAAGAAGCGTGCAGAAGCCCTCGCCCAAGCCGTTCGCGAACGTCGTCTAGCAGCCGACAGAATGGACTACCACGACGACGATGATTTCCCTGCTATTAAAGACTTGGAAGAACTAGGCATGATTAAAGGTATTGGTCAGAATATGGTGGAGAATATGAGGAGTGGGCTTAGTGTTGCTTCTTAGTACATTCATCCTCATCCTCCTTAGATGGTGGGTGGGGTTTTGTTTACACTTTGTTTAAGATTGCACCCCAGTATTTAGAGTTTTTTTAGTTTTTTTTTCATTTTTTTTTTTTTCATTTCGTTCTACGTTTTGGACTTCTTTTTGTCGGACTGCGTGAGTGTGTGCGTGAATTGCATGTTAGCCGGGATTGGTGAATTGGAGTTCTGTTTTTTTTGTATTGTCTTTGTTATTTTTTGTTACATTTTGTTGTTAAAAATTATTTCTTTTCTATTTTCCTTTTTTCTTGTATTGTAATAATAAGTTCAGGCTTTTTCCTCCTTGATTGATTGATTGCTTCCTTGTGGGGGGTTTGTTTGTTTGTTTAATACTGTAGTGGTGTGTATCGTATTGTACTATATGGTTGTTTAGTGATTGTTTGATATTGTAATAAAATGAAATTCACAAAAAAACAAAGTTTGTACTTGTATCGAACACAGTGATATCAATTCCAGAGTATTGTAACTTTACTTAACAAGCTAACTCAATTCTCTACTATCGTACTTTGAACAACTGTGCCTTCCCATTAACATGCTTGCTAGCCTTTCCCTCTGCTTTCTTTCTTCCTTCCTCTCTTTCCTCATACTCCCCCTTATAATATACTGCACCTCTTCTCTAAAAGATACAGGCAATGAATGATAAACTAATGTAATGTACCGTATCTTGTTTCTTTTGTCTTTCAACATACTCGCACCCGCAAAGTGGACATTTCTAAAAAAAAGAAAAAAAGAAAAAAAAGAGAAGTGATTTAAACAGCGTGGGATAGCCCCTATAAAGAAGGAAAGACTCAAGCCAGACAGAAAAACAAAATTCCAAAATTCCAAAAGTGTAGAGTAGAACGCCAGGTAAATCATACCAGATGATAAACAGGGGGGAGGGGAAGAAGTAGGTAAAAGTCGCAATTAAAGCCCCTCTGCTTTGCTTATACCAGTTTATATTCCACACCAAATTAAAAATTGTCGTCGCCTCCATATCATTCGTTTCTTCCGTTTCCGTTTTGTTATCGTTCTGTCGCTATCGTGGATATTTCTAGGCCAGCGAGCGTAAATAGGGCGAGTTTTACTCAGTTCGGGTTTCATCCTGGGGAATTTCAGGCTCCAGTAACTGCTGATGGCTCCAGTTTGTAATCGCCAGCATGTAATCCCTTCAATGCCTTTTCCCCATCCGCACTCAATTTAGGCCTTCCGGCGGCTAAGGCCGGGGCTTCGAAAAACCTTGGTTTCCACTCGACACCTTCCGTTGCTCTAGCAGCTGCCTTCTCGCGCTGTCTTTCCTCAATCTCTGATTTGAGTTGTGTGGCACGGCTGTAGTCTTTGGCGTGAATGGCTTCAGTGACACCTTCCCACATCTTCCGAGACTCGTTTGGAAGCATAGCACCTGATGGCGGGCAAGTCTTTGGTTCAGGGAAAAGAGGATCTAGGTCTATCAAGGGGTGCTTGTCCTGTAGATTCATTCAAAGTAAGAATAATGACCACCTAAAGGATTTCTAGAAGTAGAAAGAAGAAAAGACTTACGTTGGAGCCTGGGATTGTGTAATACAATTGATTCATCCAAGATCCCTCAATTTTAGCACGCACAAGTTTTGAGGGAACGTCCTTAATCCTCTGTATACCGTCATCCTCCTGAGTATACTGATAGACGACTCCCTCAACCTTGTGCTTTGCTTTCCCGATCCAAGAATCGCCCAGATACTGTAAAATAGCCTTCAATTTTGTTTTAGGGCAAGTTACGTAGCAGACGTCCTCGACATATAGGTTTAGAGTTCCTAAGAAATATAGTCGTGAATAAACGAACTATTAGCCGTCTATGCCATACGTACCTCTCAAGAATCCTCCTAGATTCACAGCGGGGTGAGTGAGTCGGTAGGATTCATCTCCACGTTTGTGCAAATTGATGAAAATTCCGAGGTTATGCACCCCAGGAGTTACTCTGACTTGACAAGGTTAGTATAGTGTCCAATGTAAGTATTTGGAATTGTATTTCACTTACTGGAGGTCCCTGTAAACTTGGCACTAATCTAAAATAGCGCTTTCAGTGAGCATTGATCTTGAATTCACCTCAGGTGTTTCCAATTCATACCTGATCATATCCGTTCGCTGATACACCTTTTTCCGGGCAGTCGATGTAGAAAGCCGAGACTGGAGGATGATGGGAAGTTTGTTCCGTCAAAAATGAAACCCGGACAGCTCCTTTGCTACCAGCCTGGGGAGGCTTGCTTGCCGCAGAAGTCCGGGAGTTTCGGGAAGAAGGACGGGAGGGAACCGGTGCCAGTGTTTCCTGAACATCCCAGCTGCACTATTTTACCCAGCGAACACGTGAATCAGTCAATTGATTTCTAGTTTACTTCACAATGGTAACGTACTCTGAAAAATTCCCCTAATGTTGAATTGTACGGCTGTAACAAGGTCAGCAAATATTCGGGAGTGCGGCTCGTTAAGCTGTTCTAGGTAACTTGTGAATATCCTACCTTGCATGGTTTTCCTTTAACAAATTTCTTCAAAAATGGTTCCACGTTAGCTTGTGACCCCACACCACGGTTATCTTTGTTAACTGACCAGATCTTTGGTAAACCAAAACCTTAAAACCCCCAAGAAACGTTCCAGTTCATCATCTGATTCGCCAATACTAAACAAATATTAGTGAAGAAGTAACAGGAGAGTGCTTTCCGTCATATACCTAGCAAATGTTTCCGGCCGATCCAGGTAATTCCAATATTCTTTTTCGGTGGTTCAGTAAGCAGTGCTCGTCAACCAGCCTAAGAATTGTTTTCTCACCTAAATTGGGGACAGGTTCAAGTAGTTGACTTGGCAATGAAAAGCGAACAGATGCAATGTCAGCCACCCCTATGAAACGTCGCAAAATGCCAAGTAGAGCCCTAGGTTCAAGAAAATCAATGGTTAGCTGGTGGGTCAAGGGGCGAATCGACTGATAACTACACACTTTAATTTGGACTGATTCTCTACCTCGGAACCTGTGTTCGAGATGGTTCCTGGAGGTGTTGCAGCGGGCGTTAGGGCAGAGGAAGGAGTGGTAACAGGCGTGTTTTCCATGGCGAATTTTTTTGGCGATGGGTTCTCTCAAATGGGGGAGGGAGAAATATAGGGAGTGGGGCTGCGGAGAGAGTGACGAAGATTCGAGGGGGAAGCCTAAGAGCTCTGGTAGATATTTAGCAGTATGATAGGTAGTCGTCAACCTCACCCCTTGTCGCCTTCTAGTGTCTTGGCAGCCTAGCACACGGCTTCCAAAGAATCCAAACCCTCAACCTATTTATTCGCCAAGAACGAGTGAAGTCGTGTGTCCACAAGTAGAAAATGGGAAGCACCAACGACCAGCATCTCGACCCAATAATTTAGCACACGCGCAGAACAAAGCCGGGATGGGATGGGATGCCTGCTGTACTGTACCGGTATCTCTGGCATACATTGAAATCGCTCCACTTTGCCATCATTTTGCCAAAAAAAAAAGGAATAAAAAAAAAAAGAGAGTTCTGACAAGGCAGAACATGGTCGTAGGTCCACATGTAAACCTAATTTTCATTCAATCTAGTCCGGGGGTAAGCCCCGTTTCACCTAACTCTCTGAAACAATAGAAAGGTGTTTCATTACTATTACAGAGCACCTCTGAGGGGCAAAACTGGCATAAAAATGGAAACATACTGTTTCTATAACTGGAGAGGGGCTACCGCACCGGATTGCACTCAATTTTTTGAGCCCCATTCATCCCCTTGCTATGTTCTAGTGTAACTCGTAGAACCGCCGTTTGTGTAAACATTGGTAAATGTGATCTATCATTCTGTACAGTAGCTGTAGCTAAGAATCAAGATTGGGATGGGTGCCTGGCTTTCTACTCACAAATCATGATAATAAAGGCATCAGATGTACAGTCGCGACAAGGTAGTAACCGGACAAGACAAGAATTAGTTTTGTTATTACAACGCAGATCAGCATAAGTAATTCCTGTCTTGTCCGGTTACTACCCCGTCGCGACTGTACAGTACAGTATGATACATAGGTACGGCACTAGTACAGTTAGCGAGCGTCTCGACCCAACTGCCGGGCGTTTCGGCTGGACACGGAAACATCCACATATCTACCTATTAGTGCTGAAACCCAAGTTTCCATTGTTGGCCTTCTCTACCTATCAGAACAAATGCGATACCGTGCTAGAATATACAGGTAGCACAGTAACTCAGTTCTCTACTGGAGTACCGTATATCTATGTACCTATGCCGCTTTTCTCTCCGACGAGGGCGGGGGAAAGTAGTACTGTACACATACAAGTACCGTACTGCAGCACTCGTTCTCTGGCAAGCTCCTCCTCCAAAAAAGTCCAGGTTGGCAACATTGTCATCAGACACTACGCTATCGCACTGTAGCTGCATTTCTTTTTAGGCAAATAATGATGGCGCTATGATACTGTGCCATTAAACGACAAACGGGGCATGCTGCTCGTCCTATTATAAAGGCAGGGATGGTTGTTATCAGTTCATCATGTCGCTCGCTACCATCCTTTTCCACTCAACTGATCAGAAGATGGCAGCTTGTAGGCCTTCGGGGCATGAAAGTACTAATAGTATGCTATCCAGACATAGCACTCGTACATGTTGCTACAGCTATTTTTATTTTTATTTTTATTTTTATTTTCAATGCCACAAACCATTCACAAAGCTGCTCCTTGTATGATAATTTACCACAGAATCTGATAATTAGATTAGTTGGTAGGGCGCCGAGCATGAGAGGGTAGCGGGCGCCGCCACCTCACTTATTTAGAGGATATATTACCGGTATACCCAAACTGAATACTCGCGCGGCCGAGTTGAAGCCGGACACCTAGGGTGGTAGTTCCCATACAAAGTGTCCGGCTTCAATTCGGCCGCGCGAGTACTGATTCATTCGTTAAATGTGAATCCTGTGAGAATTCTTTATTAAAAGCATTTAGGGACTTTATGCCTCTAACTAGTGGAAAAAAAAACAAAACCTCTGCCGCGGGTAGCATAAATGCTTACAGGATAGCACATCAATGTGCACTCGTAACTATCCCAATGTGCTTCCTATAATAAAGCGCAACTTGCAGCAAGCCACTGCTCTACGGACTGGGTAAAAAAAATGCAGCAAGCCACTGTCCCAGTTGTGTCTAGACCAAGAGCCAAAAGCTGGTCCACTGCCGGTCTCTCATCGCTTTGTTTACATTAAATCTCTCTTTGTACAACTGTAGATACTTATCAGCAAGCCCTTCAATATCTGTTCCGGTTCTTGGAAAGTTCGGGATTAATCCACTATTTATGCCATAGATTGGCTCCAGATCTGCCACACTATCAGAAACTTCGCTATTGAGAACTCGAGAAAACTATTTTTATTTCTAAGATCAGTAGCACGATTAGTTACTTTACTAATGAAATCTACAACGCAGGCCTACTCGCGGGAATCTCTCTCACGATGTTCTAATGTCCTTGCTGGTTTTGCTGCTGGAATTTCTGTTGGATCTGGTGGTTTCGCTGCTGGATCTGCTCGAATTGCTACTGGATCTGCTGATTTTGCTGTTGGATCTGCTGCAAGACATCCTGCTGGGTTTTCCGAAGTTCCTGCAATTCTGTGACTATTTCTGCCCCTTGGTTGAATGCAACAATGTTTTCGAAAAGCTGGACTTGAGTGGCCAAACCCCGTAAACATTCGGAAGCCACTCTAGGCTGGGTTGTGGCCCAGTCCCAAGTTCAAGAGCATCTGCTGTTGGATTAGGGTTTGGATTATGGATTGTTGAATTATAAAGCACCTAAGCAAAAGTCTTGGTGATTGCGTATTTCAACGATCGCGACAATGGCAAACATAGAGTAAAGAAATTGCAATAACTCAACCACAGATGATTCAATTGATAAGAGATTAGAGAGAATGAATTTTAGGACCAGCCTTTACATATAAATGAAGAAAAAGAAGGAAAAAAGAATTTCTAGTATCTTGTGTACCAGCCCTTTGCTGCAATTATAGCCTGAACCCAGTCAGGCATTGACCTCCACAACTGCTCAAAAAACCCAGAAGGTATAGTATCCCATACTATAGGTAATGCCTCAGCTAGCTTCTCCTTGACCTTCTGAGGGCCACCAGGTGTTGAAGCAATATCAGGATACTGAATCTGAAGTCTTTTCTTAAGTTCAATCTGGACATGTTCAATAGGATTTAGGTCAGGAGAACAGGGGGGGTGTTCAGTCAGTTCAATTCTATTCTCCTCAAACCAATCTAGCACTACCTGAGCACTATGGACAGTAGAATTGTCTTGCTGAAAGATAGGATCACCAAGGGTGTCATGAATACAGGTTAGGACTAGGATAAGACAAATTTCCAATAACCTGAGATAGACCCACCAGTCTACTAATTTTACAACCAAGGGTACAAAGGTTCTCCAGTTTCTGCTCCAGAAGCACCCCCAGACCATCAAAGAAATACCCTTGCCCTTTCCTATCCCTCTAACACACTCTGGATGCCACTTTTCAGAGGCAGATCTGAAGAACTATTTTTACTGTGGATTGTGGCTTCTTTCAACAGAGTATTTATTACTCCAGATCACCCCTTCAAAATCCTCAGTAGTCCAATTTTGGTGTGCCTTAGCCCAAGCTAGCCTCTTTTGAGCATGCTCTGGTGTCAGCTTCACTCTTTTCTTAGCTAGCCACTTCTTAATACTACTCTCTCATAAAGTCCAGTCCACAGTAAATACTGAGACATTAGGTACTAATATTTGCCATAGCTTTTCCCTATTCCAGTCCCTATGGAGCCTTGCACCTCGTACTAAAGATCTCTTTGCTCTCTGGGAGAGCAGGGGTGGTCAGCCAGAGTGGGGAAGGTTGTCAATTGAGTCCTGCTTTGATGACCGGCAAGGAAATTTCTGACAGTTGACTATGGACAGCTAACTATCTGGCTAACAATAGATATTTTTTGAAATATCTCAAAAAAGGTAAGGATCATGCCTTTCTCAACTCAGGTAAGCTCTTTGCGTGATGTCTTTGGTGCCATAGTTGCTGCTGTCATGAAAATTTGATCGGCCTTCTTGGTAGTACGGTTGCGTTGTTTTCGCTTATCTACTGTTTTCACCAAGACTTTTGCTTAGGTGCTTTAATTTGGAAATGATTTTCGTTGGTGAAACTCCGGTTTTGGATTGGGTGCGTTGATGAAAATAGCATGGTAGAAAACTAGTGGGAAACGATCAGAGTCCCGTCCCTTAAGGAAACTATGTGGCTAACATAAGCTTCCCTTGACTTCACTTTTTTTTTTGTAAATCATGTCAAAGCCAATGCAAGTGCGGTGACCTTTCAGAGCATGTTTCTTTGGAACATACTCGAGTGCATTTCGGGCCTTTTTCAAGAATAAAAGATATGAGACAGTACAGGTGACGGGCGATTCGGAAATTCCTGTCTAATCCAGTCATTAGGGCGAAGCCCTAATAAATCACTCTTGAAATTACCGTCGAGATTATCATTGAACAAGACGTTTAGTGATCACTACGGTTACAGAGCTCTATGATAAATGAATTGCACAGTATGATGGCTAAAGTCATTTCCCGCTTCATGGGGAGATATGGTTGTATCCTCTGCATATCATTGGACAAAATGTGGGAGACAAATTTCCGCCCAATCTTTCCAGACAAGTAATGACCTGTGTGCGAACCACACAGCGCTGCAAGTGGTTACCCTATGCCCTAAACCCAGCTTCCGTTTTTCCTCCCCCTTCTGTCCGTTGTTAGGGGGACCCACCATTATAGAATTGTATGGAAGTTTTTGGTGTAAACTCCTGGTGACGAGAAAACCTTTCATAAACCATGGAAAACAGGGGTGGACCTTTAGAACACCATTCTTGGCAAAAAACATACCATCCACAAGGTCTCAGATCGCAATGACAATAAAAAATTTACACCCCTTCAACAGCTTTTTTTTATCTCTCAAACAATGCAAAAAAAATTGAAAAAATTACAGAAAAAAAAAAGAATACTCTCTCACAACCAGGGAATATTTTTTTAAAAAAAAATCTCCAAAATTCTTTAACACAAATCCGGTGGTCTGGTGATGTTTTTAAGCGATTTTCTTGGGATTCTTGGCATGACAATCCACCCAAAACATACCACCTTTAAGCAACAATAGACCACCCCTACCGTGACTAGAATCACGCCTTTAGAGCTCTCCAACAACCCTCAGTATTCTTACAGCAATGGGGCACGAGGTATGTTCATTGGCCTTCGCCTGCCCGGAGATGTTTTCTGGCCTTTAAAAAATAAAAATAAATCTATCAGCCTATTCCGTTTTTATTTCCCGTTTTTAGTTTATTTTTTGCATTTTTCTTCACGGTTTTATGAAGAGTCAAAGTTGAAGCAATTGTTGTCAAACATTTCACTATTTCGATGGTATATTTCCCGGTCGACGGTATCCGAAAGGGTTTACCACCAAGCGCATGGTATGATACCGGTACAGTCGCACCTCGTTATAATGGACCTCTTTGTACTGAAAAATTCGCTATTACAAAACCCGCCTTTGGAGCTCAAATTCCCCGTACAAATTTCCTTGTTATAATGAAATGCATACTGGAGAACATTCTATAGTGAATCTGTAAATAATTTTTAGATTTTACCCCCCTGCCCACATACAAATTGGTCTCACTATAAGGGAAAAGATGCTGACTAAAGGTGTAATTTTGCACATGTTTGGCTGAGCCCACCTCCATCATCTCTCTTGATTTGTGGGTCTTGTGTTATATGGGTGTGGATGTACAAGTAGAAGATTTCTTCAAGTTCTTGACCAGACTTCTCAGAGGTCATAAAAATCTTATGTTCTACCACCTCTCTTAAAACATCTGCTGGTCTATGATACCTCCTTGGTGAGAGTTTTTACACTTCAAAGCTGTGAAATTCATGAGTAAACAAGGGATCCAGTTCCTTCTTTCCTCCCTCACCATTTGCTTACTAACATTCACAAACCCCCATTATTCGCTGTAATGGAATCTCGTTATAACGAAAAGAAAAATCTGTCTTCTTGGCTTTCGTTATAACGAGGTGCGACTGTATTTGAAAGGGTGACACATTTCGCCTAAGATAAGGTATGGAAGGAGCCAGCTGCATGGATTCCTGTGTTGAAAAAACATCTGCCAAGACTCCATTTTTGAGCCCCTAACGCGTCTCCATGGGCACGGTAACTAGGTAACGTGATCTCCAGAAATTGTCATACCCTGAGCGCGTCTCTCTTGCTGACCCTTCTTAACCCAACTCAGGTTTTATTTGCCCCTTCATTCAATCTCAAAAATTTACCAAACTTGATCCCGATTACTGAATCCCGAATATTTAGACAATGGGATCACGTCCCGAACTTAAGGTATACATACTCGCCACTTAGGCTCCTTTCACCGAGATTTGCCTCTAATTGATCACTTTGTTCCAGGTTGAGGATGAGAATGCCTTTATTACCTTCTTCAACAGTCTTCCCGAGACGGATGCCATTCGGCTCTTTGACAGAAACGACTACTACACTGCCCACGGCCAAGATGCTATATATGTTGCTCAGACGGTAGGGTTTTAATCCGAGCTACTCCTCATCCCTCTGGTGCTGATTACTCTCCATAGATCTATAAAACCACATCAGTCATCCGACAATTAGGTAGCTCGAGAAATCCTCTTGAATCATGTACGCTTTCCGTTACTACCTACCGCAATTTTCTTCGCGAGTGCCTCTTCCAGAGACAAAAACGGGTGGAGATCTGGGGAGCCAAATTGAGGAATAAGTGGGGCATCACGAAGCAAGCTTCTCCGGGAAATCTTCAAGATGTCGAGGATGATTTTGCCGGTCAAATTGATTCATCTCCCATCATCCTTGCTGTAAGATTATCAGTCAAGGGAGAGGAACGCAATGTTGGTGTTTGTTTTGCGGATGCTAGTGTTCGGGAGCTAGGCGTGAGCGAATTTGCTGATAACGACTTATACTCTAACTTCGAAGTGAGTGATTTCTAGGAGCTATTAACTGAGAATTATACTGAGGCTAACCTTTAACTTAGTCTCTCATCATCCAACTTGGGGTTAAAGAGTGCGTTATTCAATCGGATGAGAAGAATAAGGATTATGAGCTTGGAAAACTTCGAGGAGTTATTGAGCGCTGTGGGATAGTTATGACCTTCCGGAAAGCTTCCGAGTTTTCGATCAAAGACATCGAGCAAGACCTATCTCGACTCCTTACAAGCGAGGTTGCTGTTGGTATTTTACCACAAACAGAGAACAAGCTTGCCATGGCAGCTGCTTCTGCCTTGATACGATATCTACAGCTTATGAACGACAATCTTAACTTTGGTCAATATCGTCTTTACCAACATGATCTTGCCCAGTATATGAAGTTGGATGCGTCGGCAGTTAAAGCACTTAACTTGATGCCTGGACCTCGAGATGGTTCAAAGAATATGTCACTGTACGGCCTTCTTAATAAATGTAAGACTGCCATAGGGACTCGGTTACTGGGCCAGTGGCTCAAGCAGCCTTTGATGAGTCTTGAGGAAATCGAAAAACGCCAAGTTTTAGTTGAGGCATTCGTTGAGGACACAGAGCTCCGACAGACAATGCAAGAGGAGCACTTAAAAAGCATACCAGATCTTTACAGGCTCTCTAAACGATTCCAAAAGGGCTTCGCGAACTTGGAAGATGTTGTCAGAGCATACCAAGTTGTCATCAGAATTCCGGGGTTCATTGGAACCTTTGAAGGTATGATGGATGAGACGTACAAAGACCCACTTGATCTGCACTACACAACTAAACTACGGGTAAGAACTCTATCCAACAGACTAGGTGTTTCTGCTAATGTGTCCTTCAGGAAATATATGGCAACTTGGAAAAGTTACAGGAGCTCGTCGAAACTACCGTGGATCTCGATGCTCTTGACAATCACGAATTCATTATCAAACCAGAATTCAGTGATGATCTTAAGTTGGTTCGGGATAAGTTGGATAAACTGAAGAAGGCAATGGACACTGAGCACCACAGAGCTGCAAACGATCTAGGCCAGGAGGTTGACAAGAAACTTTTCATGGAGAACCACAAGACATATGGATGGTGTTTCCGTTTGACTCGTGCCGAGGCAGGTTCAATAAGGGGCCAAAAGGAATATAAGGAAATATCAACCCAGAAGAATGGTGTTTTCTTTACGACCACTGCCATGCAGGATCTGAAGCGGGATTTTGATAAGTCAACGCACATATATAACAAGACACAGAGCGGGCTGGTAGATGAAGTTGTCACTGTAGCATGTGAGTTTCTGTGGGATCGGCGTGTTATCTTTGCCCTGAGTACTAACATTTTACAGCCTCTTATTGCCCAGTTCTGGAAGAATTGGCCGCAGTACTTGCACACCTGGACGTTATCGTTAGTTTCGCTCACGTTTCGGTTCATGCTCCGTCACCGTATGTCAAGCCAAAGATGCATCCCAGAGGAGAGGGAAACACCATTCTTAAAGAAGCCCGACATCCATGTATGGAAATGCAGGACGACATTCAATTCATTACAAACGATGTCAGCTTGTGCAGAGGCAGCTCGGAGTTTTTGATAATCACAGGTCCTAATATGGGTGGTAAATCCACCTACATTCGACAGATCGGTGTCATCGCCCTCATGGCTCAAATTGGATGCTTTGTTCCATGCTCTGAGGCGGAGATGACAATTTTCGATTGCATACTTGCTCGTGTTGGAGCCAGTGACTCGCAGATGAAGGGAGTGTCTACGTTCATGGCTGAGATGTTAGAGACCTCGACCATTCTCAAGTCGGCTACTTCTGAGTCCTTGATTATCATCGATGAGCTTGGACGAGGCACCAGTACCTATGATGGGTTCGGGCTTGCATGGGCCATCTCGGAACACATTGTCAAGGAAATCAGATGTTTCGCAATGTTTGCAACTCATTTTCACGAATTGACGGCATTGGTCGACGAATACCCCTCTGTAAAGAACTTGCATGTCGTTGCTCATGTTGGGGACAAGGATGCAAGAGAGGTGACTTTGCTTTACAAAGTCGACGAAGGTTTGTGAAGATATTCCGCGTAACCAGAGAACAGAGATTCTAACAGTGTGTGATTATAGGCGTTTGTGACCAGAGTTTCGGTATTCATGTCGCCGAACTCGTTCGCTTCCCACAAAAAGTCATCAATATGGCTAAGCGTAAAGCAGACGAACTTGAAGACTTTACCGGGAAGCATGAGCACAAGACGACTAACTGTACCAAAGAGCAGATTGCAGAGGGATCGGCTCTGCTAAAAAAGGTATTGGTCGAATGGAAAAATAAGGTGGAGAATTCGGAGATGACCCCCGCTGAGATGAGGAGCGAGCTCATGAAACTGATCCAAGCACCGGAGTACAAGGAAGCTTTGGAGAATGATCCATTTTTCCAATCAGTTAAGGCCTTGTAGTTGTATTTTAATGGTGGATATATTTTGCGTTTTTTTATCACGAATGGCGTTTCGATTTCTTAAATATATTATTATTGGCTAGAATATCGCACTCGAGTGCTCGCATGGGATGAACTTTTTTTCTTTCTTTTTTGAGCTGAAGCTTTTACAATAGAATACACATATTAATGGTCAAACAAACATGGGGGAAGTTAGTTCGTGGCCAGTCAAAATTTGCTTGTTTCTACCATAGGCAAACAGAAAGGCGATGTATTTACATAGTTTAAACGGAGCTATTAGAAGAGAATGGAATAAGTTACCGTGGCTAGACTTCACTTGCAGTGTTCCGGGCTGATCCCTGCTCCCGCAACGTTTCCGAGAATACTATGGTACGGTCTGTTCCAGCGTCGCGAGATTCTCGCACAGAAAATAGGCACCACAAACAAACCTCGACCAATCAGACTGCAAAGACAAGGGCAACCTTCGCGATTCGAGAATCTCGCGACGCCGGAGCATACTGTATATTAGATATACTTCCAGCGTTTCGCATTCCAGCAGCCAAAGACAGAATTGTGCCGACTTTTGTGTAAAAAGTAGCTCTTATGGGATTTCCAGGATGGTACGACCTCGTGCAAAGACATCTTATATTAGCTTTACACAAAACATGTTACGACTTTCGTAGGTGTTGGTCTTGTGCTAAGGATACATACAAAACGGCTAATTGGGGGGAGCAAAGCCTCACTCCAGTTACGGCCTCAAACCACCGCTTTAAACCAGGTGAAAACATCATCCTCTGACCAGGCTCAGATCAGTCGAGTGACGTGTGATGAAGTAAGATTCTGCCATGAGAGCACCCGCCGGACACGGAAGGTCACACCTACATATGATACCACACAATAAATAATTTGTAAAAAATTTATAAAAATTGCTTGACATAATAATGTCATATCATACAAGTAAGTTAAACCTGACATAGAATTATCAAAGAATGCAGGTTAAAATCCCAGAAAGGAAGACGGTGAATCAACCGGTGAAGCTTAAAGGTCCACCAAGAAAAGCAGGTTGAGGGTCTCGATCAAATTAACAACTAATTGTATTCAGTTCATCCAGCCCCCTGACAATTTATCCCACCCGATCTTCTGTCACCCAACCATCCACACTTTCCACACGACAACCCGTCCGCTCCCCCCATAACATGGTAAATCATCCCTTCCAACAGGCCTTCATTCCATTCCACGGCTTCCCTTGATCTGAAGTGACAAACAGGCGATCATATTAGAGCTATATCATTCAAAAAAAACCAAAAACACTTCCGTTAAAGCCCTAAATCACACGTTACAGCACACGACCAGCCAACTCTCCCTTGCTCGCTATCGTCTTTTCTTCAAAAAGTGTTCCCTTCCCTAAATTACCCCTCTTGAAGCCACTCGTTCCCAACAGATAAAAAAAAATGGATTTCGACGTTGCCTACAGCCTTGAGAACGCACAACAATTCTGGGATGGTAAAAGCGCTCCCCCCTCTATGCCTTGCCTCACGATCGCGTGATCTCTAGCTGACCTGAGCAGAGCTCGACGACATCGTTAGTGTGCATCGCGAAACCCAGGACCTCACTGACCAGGCTCTGAAGTCTTATCTAGCATTCACTTCCTCGTTTACAGGTACTGTGCCCCTCCACGAACACCCTCACCCCCTGCAAGAATAGCCTTCCTCCCTCCTTCTCTTCTACGGCAACTCCCGAGATTAGGATTTTTTTCTTATTTTTATTTTTATTTTTTCTTCAAAAAAAACTGGGAGCATGGATTTTGACACGTGGGGTTTATAGATGAGTACTTGGTTTCCGAGTACGATTGGGCAAAGTGCGCCTACAAGCTTTTAGATTCTCCATTGTTTACGAAGCATCGAAATTATGTCCGCCGACGGATGATCGGACGGTTGAGAAAGGTTCGACCCGCTCACGTTTTGAGGCTCTGTTGTGCAACTTTTTGGAGGGCATTGTGGGGATTGACCATGTTGTGCAGGAGATTTTGACCCCACGATTACACTTGATTGCGCTCATTCTGTTATATGATGGCCGGGGAACTCAGAAGACGTTTGAAATGATGTTGGAAGAGGGCCTTTTTATCAGGTTAGTGGATATGGTTCAGACGACGAGGGACGAGGATAGAATGCTCTGGCGTTCACTTATAGAGTTGCTTTACGAGATGTCTCGGATACAGCGCTTAAGACGTGAAGACTTGGGTAGAGTTCTCTTTAACTATTTGGTCAGGAGCTCTGAAGACTGACCCTATGATAGAAGCGATTGATGACGAATTAATATCCTATCTTTTTGGCTTGGTCGAGGAGGATCCTGAGGATCCCAATGACCCATATCACTACCCAGTAATTAGAATTTTGGTATATATCTCGAGAATACCGTCAATATTGCACCATGGCTAACCTTCAAATAGCTTGTATTGAACGAACAGTATATGGTTTCTGCGCATGCACCCCCTTCGAATCCTGTGGACCCGCCAGGCGCTCCAACGAATAAAGTTATAAAAATTCTCTGTTTCCATGGTTCTACGTACAAGACTTTTGGGGAAAATATCATTCTTCTTCTTAATCGTGAAAGTGAGTCGTGCAACTTGATGAGCAGCAATAATTTAAACGAAGACTGACAATCCTGGGCCACTACAGGCGAAACTTGCTTACAACTGTTAATATTAAAACTTTTATACCTCCTCTTCACCACGAGTGCGACATATGAATACTTTTATACAAACGACCTACGGGTCCTTGTGGACGTAATGATCCGCAACCTCTTGGACCTTCCAGACGAGTCTGAACCGGTAAATATACAATCCTTCTTCCCTTCCCTTCACATCCCATTCATCCTCAGACGTAAAGAACATGGCTAACATAGCAAAACACAGCTCCGACACACCTATCTCCGCGTCCTCTACCCCCTCCTAGAACACACCCAACTCCGCCACCCACCACACTACAAGCGCGAGGAAGTCCTCAAACTTCTGGAATGCCTGAGCGGCGTGCGGAGCAACCACTTCCAGCCCGTCGACCAAACTACCATCCGCCTCGTCTCGCGCTGCGCGAACGTGCCATGGCTCAAGCCCGCAACACCCCCCACCCCTACCGACTCCATGCATCCTCCTCCGGAGAATCCGGCGCAGAGAATCCTGGGGATGAGTCTGGTGCACCACGGCCAGAGCTCCGTCAGCTTGATGGAGGTCGCTTCCAAGTCCGAGAAGCCGGGGGTTATTACCCCTTCCCGGAAGTTGGGCACTGCTACTGTTATTCCTGCTGGGGCGAGTATGGATGATAGTAGTAATGGGAATGGAGTTGAGATTGCTGGTGAAGCGTGATAGGTAGGAGGTTAATGGTGAATATGATGGGTTATGATTGAATTAGAATTGGAATTGGATCGGTGCTTGGGAGTGATTGCATTTTTTGTTTCTTTTCTTTTCCTCCCTCTTTTTTTTTTTTACTCTTTAAAAAAGTCACTGATGGAGTTTTTTATTTTTTTATTTTTTCATCCTGATGTGAAGATGAAGATATTTGTGTCCCGGGACTGGGAGCGGGGCGGCGGGGTGTTGTAATATAGAGTAGAACAGAGCAGAACAAAACAGAACATGGCGGGCGCTGGATGGCTTCTGTGTATACGACTAGCTTTTCTTCACTGGTATGGAGGGTGGGGGGTGCGATGGCGTAATGTACAGTACGGTATTTTAGCTGCTGTAGAGGTATATTGGGGATACAGCATCTATACTGAGAAGTTTTTCAAAGAGTCGATGTGTGCGTTCTCATGCTTCGGAATCCCCAGCTGGAAACATACTCGACCATGACGGCAATCTCAATTACCCCCAACCAACCAATTATACACCCTCCCCCTTCACCAGCAAACAAAAACAACCCTTCTACCAAACATCTAAAAAACAAAACAAAACAAAACTCCATACCCCCTCCTCTTTCCTCTCCCCCCTTCCCTTCTTCCACCCTAATCACCCCACGACCCCCCTCTCCCCCACCGCACCCGCGCCCGCACCACCCCCCCCACCAGGCGCCCACCCCTCTCCAATCCTCCTAACCTCCTCCACAAACCTCCTACTCCTAACCACGCCCCCAGCCCCACCACCCCCTTCCTCATAGAAGGGATTACAAACCAAGCGGATATACGCCGTCTGCAGCGCGCGGAAAACACCCTTCAACTCCCCATCCTTAACCCCCAATCCTGCCGCGGAGCCACCGCCGCCGCCGCCGCCGAGATCTATTATGACGACAATCTTGACCCCCGTGTTCGTCAGCCACCCGTACGCCGCGAGCTCCTCGTCGATGCTGTACAGGAGGCCGAAATCGCTGTCGCCGTTGAATTTCAGGGGCAGGCGGGCGGCGAAGACGTCGAGGGTTGCGTGGGTTAGGAAGTGGTATTTTAGGGTTGCGGGGGAGGGGGATGAAGGGAAGGGGTGGAGGTGGAGGGGGGAGTTCTGTTTTTTTTTTTTGTTTTCGGAGGTTATTAGTTGGTTTGGGGAAGGGGGAGGGGGGAGAGGGGGAGGAGGATACGTTGCGGCTGATTAATGCTATGCAGGCTATTCTTGGGGTTGACATTTTTATTTTTTATTTTTTATTTATTTTGTTGATTGATTGAGGAGGGTTGGTTGGTTGGTTGGTAAGGGGGAGGGGGGAGAGGGGGAGGAGGATACGTTGCGGCTGATTAATGCTATGCAGGCTATTCTTGGGGTTGACATTTTTATTTTTTATTTTTTATTTATTTTGTTGATTGATTGAGGAGGGTTGGTTGGTTGGTTGGTTGGTTGGTGGATGGGAGCTGAAGTGAATGGATGGGGGATTGGAGTTGATGGCTGTGGTCAAGTTGCTGTTGTATTATATAGCTCCCCCTGTCGCGGAAAATTGATTTTCCGGCAGATACGGGTAACCCCCCCATTTAACCTACGAGTACTTCCATCACAGAATATCACACGGCAAGTTGGAAAATTCACTTCAGATCACGGTTGGAAATAAAAATAATAAAAATGAAGATAATTAGCCATAATTCGCTTTTTTTTTTCTTTTTTTCAAAAAAAAAAAACACCGCCCACACATCTACCTATCTACTAGAGTCTGCTAGAAATAAGCTAAAGTTAATTCAACGATAATAGTTGTATGAGTATAGTACATTAGGTAAAAAATAAAAAAATCCCCGCCCCACTACTATATCTCCTCAGACTCATCGTCGCTACTATCCCCCATGTCGATCTCCGGAATAATCATCTCATCGTCTGAATCCAGCGCTTCGAGAAGGGTGTTTTCGAGGATGTCTCCGGCATATTGGGTGGTAGACGTAGAAGTTGTAGTAATTGTAGCTGGTGCGGGTTTGGGTGCTGAGGAGGTAGTAGTAGTGGTGGTAATGGTAGCGGTAGTAGGAAGTTGAGGTTGTGCGTCAGGGACAGTTTGTTGGACGGTAGTGAATTGTAGGGTGGTATGTTCCGTAGAGACTACCTGTGTAGCTTGAGATTCCTGAGCAAGCGCAGGAGCCAAATCCGCGATTGGTGCTGGTAGTAAAGGAGTGTGCGACTTCTGGCGTTTTGAAGATGGCGAGGCAGTATTGGTATCCTGATCTTTGGAGGAGGATACACGGCGTTTTGCAGGCCATTTCTCGGGTATAGTGTCTGGTTGGGGGATATTTGTATTATCTTTCACGATCACTTCTTCTTCGGCACCTTCACTCTCTGCTTCTTCGTCCTCTTCTTCTTCATCTTCTTCATCTTCACCATCGCCGTCCTCCGGCTTCTTCTTCCTCCCAACCCACACAACCGGCAATCTAGGTCTCACGATCCCTTCAACAGCCGTACTTCCTTTACTCGCACCAACCAGATGGGGGAGTAGACTCCCGCCTCTAACATTCACATTCCCACTTAGGGTAACAGCGGGGAATAAGACACTGGCCATCATCGCCTTCTGATTCATTATACACACCGATATGCGATCCAGCGACGTTCTCGTTTGCGGTCGGAGGTAAGAGGGGGGCAATCTCTCCAGCGTAGCTATCAAGAGGTTCTCCCCAGCCGTGGTCAATCCCTGGTGCCAGGCTGGTCGGGGTTGTAGTTGTGACGCGGGCGAGAGGAGCGAGTCCGCGTGGACTTCCTGCTGTTTCCCTGCATTCTTGTTGCCGGATTTCCCTGGTTTTTGACCAGGTGTGGAGTTGCGGGTGTTATTGCTGAGCTGCGCGTCGAGGACAAGGTCGGTGTTGAGCGAATATATAATCGTGTTGAGTGAGGATACAATCTGTCTGTCGAGGGCTGGGCCGAAAAGTTTGAGGAGAATGGTGAGGAGGGTGTAGGTTGCCGTTCGTACGTCAGCGTAGGCGGAAAATCCGGAGAATGCGGAGACCAACTGTTCTGTCACTAGATTTACTAGCGGGGCAAACAGTCTTTCTAATCGCTCGATTGCGGAGGATAGTAGATCTAATGCGCAGCATAATAAGCCCGGTAGGGCAACTGTTACTGTATCTCGCTCCGCTCTCTCAATCGCAGAATTATTCTCTGCTGAGCGATGGGTTAAACTGGTCAACCTACCAACGAGCCCAAGAAACTGTCCGAGTGGTATAACGACCTGCGAACTTGTGGGTTGACAGAGAAATCGCGACAACAGCCTAAGCAGCATTTCCGCTCTTTGGAATCCCTCCAATATCCCCTTCCACTCACTCAGCCCGATATTTGACACGCCAGAAACCTCTGCCGTGCTATTCTTCTGGCGTGACATCCCAGTATGCTGCTCTTCGTTTGTACACCTAAGGATTATATTAAACAGCTCATCGGTTTCGGAAATAATCGTCTGAACGGTACGAGTCCACCCTTCTGCGACCGCCGTAGCCTTGTTGCCCGGGGCGCTTCCACCTCCCCCATTAGTTATAATTCCACCAGCGCCGCCGCGAGACGCAGTATTGGAAAGATGCAAAGAGACAAATAAATTGCAAGTCAAACGTCCAACCTTGTTAAAACCGCGTTGTGACGATAACAGTGAAAGAACAATCTCCTGCGTGCGCTGAATGAACGGACGGAAGGTAACCGGATTATGGCACAGAAGGTCATTGAGTGCTTCCAACCCCGTTGCAAGCGTGTCCTCCGATAGTGTCGCATCAGAGGTTGAGGAATTTACTGGCGCGAGTATATTCAGGATATGCCCAATCGTGGGCGGAAGGTTTGGGGAAACTATCTGGCGAATCAAGGTTGGCTTGTCAACTGTTAGGACGGTGAATACTCGGGTCAGTGTCGCAATTGCGTAGTTGATTGTTGGGGGTGGTTCGGGCTTCTAGATATTCAATTAGCCACAACTTCACCTCCAACTTTCTGAAATACCATAGTCAGAAAGAAAGGAAAGGGATCACAAACATTTAATATTGGAACTATTAACCTAACCCAAACCTCGCCGTTCGACGCCAAACATTCGAAACTGCTTTCCATAGCCGCTTTTGCGAAAGCCAGGCCGGTCCATTTCTCCGACGGTGTTTTGCTCTGCAGGAGGGAGGAAACTCTAGTCTTGAACCTGTGCAGGAGAGCAGAGCCCTCTGACTTGTATTGTGAAGACGAAGGTAGCAAAGCGCAGGTCTCGAGGACCGGAGTCATGTATAATTGGGAGATCATAAAAGGGACAGAGGACGGGGAGATGTATCCTGAAATCACAGTATTTATCATGCGTAGGGTGATCACAGCATTGGCGCCGTTATCCCCAAGATGGAGAGGCATGACTTTTCGTGAATTGAGTTTCTCGTTTACTATAGAGGAGTGGTGGTTGTGGTGGTGGGGAATTGAATGGAAGATGCTAATCTTGGAAGTTTTGGGATTGGCTTTCAGACGGAGAAAAAATAGAGCTAAATTTTAAGCCTCAACCGCCCGAACCCTGACTCGCTTCATTATCATTATATTAGACTTAGCGAAGAAAATACATGCCCTACAACAAAATAGAAGTGCCGTTTTTATATCCCTAATACTTGTGCCATAGCTAATAAGAGTATTACAAAAAGCAAATACGACCTTTCGCGTGGGAGACCCGTAGACAAATAACATCATAAGAGTATGTCTATATACACCGAAAAGAACTTTTATTATTCTTCACCTTACTCTCCTCAAACCATAACCACTTACTCACATTCAAGAGCCAAGGACCCTACCGGGACCAGCAGCAGCAAAGCCGGAAACACTTTCCATGGGAATGGGAGTTGTTGCGCGCGAGGTTGACTGGGTTCTTGAGCTGATTGATGTTGGGAGGAACTCCATGTAGTTCATCTCAGTTCTGTTCTCGAGGGAAATATAGAATGGAATACGTCGGAGAAGGAAGTTTAGCTTGGACTCGACCTTGCCCATGATATTTTCGGGAGGCTCGAGAAGACGGAGGTAGTGGCAGGCATCTAGGAGCACTATGAGCATATGTTTAAAGGAGGGAGGAAGTGAGTAACAAACACAGATAGCCAATCACCAAACCGCAGAAATGCCCAAGAATACTAGCTCCAGGAACCAAAATCGAAATAATCACCAACCAGAAGATCGGAGCCATCCATGAAGGTATCCCGTAGCCAGCAATACTGCAGGAATCTACATTAGCAATGCACCCCCGCAGGTAGCTAGAAAGGCAAAGTACTTATAAGTCGGCTTCTCCCAGAACGTCTTCACCGCCTCATTCGCCATAAGGGTGAACACCAAAGCACTGTCTCACACAAAACCCCAATTAGCCAACACCCCCACACACAATTTCTCCATCCCCAAGTACTGGGATATCGAAGACCTACCTCGCCCCGGCAACCGAGTCATAAGCACCAAGCAAGAACATCTCAATACCAACATACAATCCACCAGGAAACGTCACAAGAGCTATCTCAACCACACACTCCATCAGCATCCCATCCATCCCCTCACCCCACCACTACTAGCCCCTCTCTTCACCACAGGAATTGAATAAAACCTACGACCAAGCACCAACAACAACGTCTTCAAAGTCCCCACTTCCCTCTCAAACCTCTCAAGTAACGGGGTCAAGGCAAGAACGTTCAAAAGCGCATGTAAAAGTCCCACATGGACGAGCGGATAAGTATTTAATCGATGCACTATCACCCCCACTAACAATTAGCTTCTCCCCCTTAACAACAGACGGAAGCAAAGAAAGGGTGAGGAAGGGGGGAAATCTAACTCTGCCCAAAGTTCATCTTCCCAACATCCAGCGCGAACCATTCCAGCATTCCAAAGCCGCATACCTCCAACATGTGTATCACCGCAATAAGCAGTATCACGGTGCGTGTTAAGATGGGTAGACGGAGGAGGTACTTTTCCAGGCGTTTCCATGTTGTATGAGCTGAGTCCGAGAGGGCTTGAGTTGGAGTTTGTGGTGGTGGCATTTTCGCTACTGCTGCTATGTAGTATAGGGGGTGGTGGTGTCCGTTACCGTATCGTTATCGTAAGTGAGAAAGGAAAAAAAATTGGAAACGACGGAGAACAATCCTGCTGTAGTGGTAGTGGTATTAAGAATTGGTTGTAATGCTTCGTTTATACGTATATGTAACCCTGGTGGATATTACCGCCGCGGCACTCTGCTCGCGAGAGGGAACGATGGAATGAGTAAGTGAAGAAAGGAGGTCTGAAGATACTCTTTCGTTACGAATACGGTAATTAATTAGACTACAATCTTACAGCTCGTTCCGAAATTCATGGGTCCAATCCAATCCGGTTCAATTTAAGTCAAGTTAGCTAAGCTACCGTTAGTGGAAGAGGGGAAAAAAAAAGAAGAAAAAAACAAGATTTCTTCTCTTCTTTCTTTTCTTTTTCTTTTTCCTTTTTCTTCAGCCCTGGCTTACTTATTTGCTTACTACTTAGTTAGCTAGTCGTACAAGTTTGTATTGTCGCATCGTACCCGGAGCAAATGAACATGCAAATCCTGGCGCCGGAGGGGAGAAAATTTTATACGGTACGAGAGTAACTTGAGCATTGCAAAATTTTAATATACAGTAGAGAAAAATTAATCAACACACTCATTAATCACGTGATGCATCCTCACAAACACTTCAGAAGTTCAGACGCCGCGGCTCGTAGGAGCATCCTGGAACGCATAAAGCACGAGTGACATCCCATGTATACGACCTGTAGTCGGCACCGACAAACCAGACATCGACAACGCCATACGGCGAAATCAGAACCTCAATTGTTACAATACACCAAATATTTGTGCCCACAAGGCACAAAGAATGACGAATGAAATAGCAAAGCTTAGAACCCAGACCTCTCTCAATCTGTAATCAAATTTCCTCTCTTCAATTGCCATAGAGCAAGCAAACACCTAACCCTGACCTGACTGACCACTGAACAGAGCCCCAACCAACCAACCAACCAGTTCTTTTAAATTTTTCTCCCTTCCGGCCGGCAGCAACGGTAACCACTCCACTTTCCTAGCGTATCGATAAAGCTCCCACTTACCACCACCAAGCTCATCTCCCCCGCCAACCCCACCATCAACAACCACAACCACAACCACAACCACAACACTCACCAACAAACAAACCTCCAACATGGAAATCCCACAACAAATCTCCGACCCACTAAACCTCACAATCCTCGGCTGCGGCACAATGGGCGTCGCCATCCTCTCGGGAATCCTCTCCAGCCTCTCCTCCAGCGCTCCAACCCCCAGCATCAGCGGCACCAGCACTCCCCTGCCAACGCACTTCCCCGACACCCCCGCCCTGCTACTCACCCGCCTACCTTCATCATTCACCGCCTGCGTCAAGCGCCCCGAGTCCGCAACGCGCGTCCGCCGCGCTCTCGCCGCCTCCTTCCCCGGAATCCCGGCTCTGCCGGTGACGGTGCTAACGGGGGACAACGTCGCCGGCGTGAAGGGGGCGGACGTAGTGATTTTGGGCTGCAAGCCACAAATGTACGCTGAGATACTCGGCGAGAAAGGCATGCGCGAGGCGCTGCAGGGGAAATTGCTCGTTAGTATTCTTGCTGGGGTTAAGATTGCGGACTTGAAGGAGGTGGTTGGGAAGCGGACGAGGGTTGTTAGGGCTATGCCTAATACTGCTTCTAAGGTATCTGTTCACAATATTCTCCATGGGGGGGTGCGGAGCGGGGGTTAATGGGAAGGGTAGATCCGCGAAAGCATGACGGTCATATCCGCTGAAGATGATATCCCGGCTGAGGAGAAGGCGTTGGTCTCCTGGATATTCTCACAGATCGGGCGCTCGCTTGTGCTCGCGGAGAAGCATATGGACGCTTGCACCGCGCTGTGCGGATCTGGCCCCGCTTTTTATGCGCTTATTGTTGAGGCTATGGCTGATGGTGGGGTTATGATGGGGTTGCCGAGGGCGGAGGCGCAGATGATGGCTGCTCAGAGTAAAGTTTCCTACAAATCTACTTTGGCATTCATTAATTTGCTAATGCCTTCTTCTAGCTATGCAAGGTGCCGGTAGAATGGTTTTGGCGGGCCAGCATCCGGCAATCATCAGAGAGCAGGTGTCCACTCCCGCTGGCTGCACTATCGGTGGTTTACTCATCCTGGAGGATGGAAAGGTTCGTTCGACCATTGCAAGGACTATCCAGGAGGCTACCAACATGGCTGCAGGGCTGGGTAAGAAATAGAAGGCTATCTCCGAACGAGAAAAAATGGGTACATACAACGTCGCAGATAGATACCGAATAGCAATACTAGACTTCCGTCCTTGTAGTATACAGATAGCACGGTATCATACTTGATAAAAAATAAATAATACCAACAAAGGGAATCACAAGTCCATAGCTCCCATATGATCGTAGAAAAAAAAAAGGAGATGTTTATTCATAAATACAAACAGCCCGCACTGAGGAGTAAATAAGGAGGGAATTGCGCAGAAACCATAAACAAATGAAAAACAAAGCCGTCCAATGATGCTATGAGGCAACAAAAAGAATGCTCCCATCTTCCCATAAACTTCCATCGCCCATTTCTGGTAACTAAACTCAACCCATTCTTAAAAGCCTGAATGGTTATCTTCACAAGAAGAAAAATGAAAGAAAAAAAGACATGAAAAAAGGAAATCAAGAATCCGGTAGGGTCACTGTACATTTTTAAAAACGTTATCTCGATCAAAGGAACAAAAATCAAAACCAAAAGAAACCACTTATGCCTTTGTCCTCTTAGCCATGCTGTTCAAAGCAGACCCATCCTTAAACCATTCAATTTGACCTATTAACGTGTTAGAAATGATCAGACAGAGTTAAACCAGGGATAAGTAGTTACCCTCGTTGAAGGTGTGGATCAAGTTGGTCTCCCATGCCTTGCCGTTCTTGGGAGTAAACTTAATTCTCATTGGCTTGCCAACAGCCAAGTCGGTGACGCGCACTGTAAGATTATTAGCCTTCTGCATATGTTGCACAGCACGGACAATACTTACAATCAACCTTGTCATCAGGGTTGATCTTGTCGTAATCCTCAGGGTTCTCAAAGGTCAATGGAAGCATTCCCTGCTTCTTAAGGTTGGTCTCGTGGATACGAGCGAAGGAGCGGGTGATGATAGCCAAACCGCCCAAGTGCCTGGGCTCCAAGGCAGCGTGTTCACGGGAAGATCCCTCCCCGTAGTTCCAGTCACCAATAACAACCCACTTGATACCCCTAGACTTGTAGTCTCTAGCGGTGGCGGGGACGGCATCGTATTCACCGGTGATTGCGTTCTTAACCTTGTTGGTCTCTCCGTTCTCGGCATTGATAGCGCCAATCAACATGTTGTTAGAGATGTTGTCAAGATGTCCACGGTACTTCAGCCACGGGCCAGCCATCGAGATGTGGTCAGTGGTGGTCTTGCCCTTGCACTTGATCAAGATAGGGATACCGTTGGCATCCTTGCCGTTCCATGGCTCGAAAGGACTGAGGATCTGGAGACGGTCAGAGCTTGGGGAAACCATGACACCAACAGTGTTACGGTCAGCCGGGGGAGCCTGGTAGGTGTCACGGCCAGGGTCGTAGCCCCTCTCGGGAAGACCAGCACCGGTCGGTGGAGAAAGCCTGAACTCTTTTCCGTTCTTGTCCTTGAGGGTATCAGTCAAGGGGTTGAAGCGAAGATCTCCAGCGATGGTGAAGGCGGTGACAAGATCCGGGGATGTAACGAAAGCATGAGTAGCAGGGTTTGCGTCGTTTCTTCCAGTGAAGTTACGGTTATAGGAGGAGACGATGGAGTTGGCTTCTCCCTTCTTGACGTCCTTACGATCCCACTGTCCAATGCAAGGTCCACAGGCGTTGGCGAGAACAACACCACCAAATTCCTCAAAGGTCTGAAGTTGGCCATCACGTTCAATAGTAGCACGAATCTGCTCAGAACCAGGGGTAACAGTGAAGAGAGATTTGGCCTTGACACCATGGTCCAAAGCATCACGGGCAATTGAGGCCGAACGAGACATGTCCTCATAAGAAGAATTGGTGCATGATCCGATCAAACCAACCTTCAACTCAGCAGGCCATCCATTTTCCTCAACAGCAGCCTTGAACTTGGAAATAGGAGTAGCCAAGTCAGGGGTAAACGGTCCATTAACGTGGGGTTCAAGCTCGCTCAAGTTAATCTCAATCAATTGATCGTACTCCGCGCCCTGGTCCTCCTTAAGCTCCTTGGCGTAGACACGAGCAAAGTCTCCGATATCCTTACGCTTGGTGGCGGCGAGGTAGTCGTACATGCTATCGTTGAAGGGGAAAACAGAGGTGGTAGCACCAATTTCGGCACCCATGTTGCAAATAGTTCCCATACCAGTAGAAGACAAAGAATCGACACCAGGACCGTGATACTCAACAATGGCACCAGTACCACCCTTGACGGTGAGAATGCCAGCAACCTTCAAGATGATGTCTACGGGAGTTGTTAATACAAGCCAGTAAAAAATCGCAAAGTTATAAAAATACCTTTAGGAGCAGTCCATCCGCTGAGTTGTCCAGTGAGTTTAACACCAATGATCTTAGGCGCCTTCAATTCCCAAGGAAGATTGGCCATAACGTCAACGGCATCAGCACCACCAACACCAATGGCGCACATTCCCAAGCCACCGGCATTAGGGGTATGCGAGTCGGTGCCGATGAGAAGACCACCAGGGAAAGCATAGTTCTCCAAGAGAATCTGGTGAATGATACCAGATCCAGGTCTCCAGAAACCGATGTTGTACTTGGCACAAGATGAAGAGAGGAAGTCGTAAACCTTTAATACCCGGTCAGCACCAACTGAATTTGATAGAATCAGAGACTCAAGTAACTGCACACCTCCTTGTTGATTTTTTCTGCCCTAGCAAGATCCTTTGCACCTCCAACCTGAGCTTCAATCAAATGATCACAGTGTACGGTCGAAGGAGTAGCAACTGAAGGCATTCCCGCACTCATGAACTGCAGAATTGCCATCTGAGCAGTCGCATCCTGGCAGGCCACACGGTCGGGTCGGAGCTTGAGGTATGATTTGCCACGCTCGATAGCTTGTCCATGCGGATCATCCAAGTGAGAGTAGAGAATCTTCTCGGCATATGTGAGTGGACGGTTGAGGCGACTCCGGACGATCGCTAGGTTCTCACCCATCTTCCTGCAGTTTGACGTAAATGTCTCTTAGCACATACCCTTGACATATGACGACATGCCGCCGTCTAACCCCCACACCCTAACATCCAACGACAATGTTCATAGCCTTGAACAAAAACCGGGGGAGATGAGGGAAAAAAATTCCATCAACAGCAAGGAATTAGGGAGGAGAAAAAAAATCAACATACTTGTAATTAATGTAGTTTCCCTATAAGCACAAGAAAATCAGCATCCGGTTCCCAAAAGCCTACACCGAACATAACCGAAATTCCGAGTGAGAATATCATGAAGCAATAACTAACTAACCTTCTCCCAATTTGTCATTTCAACTTTTCGACTGAGCGGATCATCGCTAACAGCGGCGAGTCCACGATACTTCTGGCCCTGGATTTTCGAAAGAAAAGTTGATTAGAACAAAAAACTCGACTAGGTTCATAGATTGAAAGCTGGACGAAATGCTGAAACTTGGTAAACAAAAAAAAAAAGGGCAGTCAAAAACTTACAAGCCTGAGGCCGGCGGTCTGTAATTTCAATACACTATTAGCCTTATTTCTTGTTTTCAAAAGCTCACACAAAACGATATGATGGTGACGGAGTCGACAATTATTTAATCTCTTTGCGGGGGAGCAAAAAAGCAAAAAAGAAAAGAAAGAAAAGAAGTTGACTTACGAGCTTAGAGGCCCGAGGAAGGTGCCTAGATAGCATTGTGAGGGTTTCTTTAATAAAGAAACAATTATGTATGGGTATGAAAGACGACTATTCACTTCTAAAGGAGAGGAGAAAGCTGTATGTCTCTTCCTGGAGAGAACAAATCCTATGGGAGGAGGAGGGGGAAGGAGGAAGTGGTGAGAAAAGAGAAGAGGTGGGGGGGGGGGGGGGGGGAGGTGAGAAGGCTTAGAAACGAGCACGCCAAGAAGAAATCCACGGAAATGACCTTTTTTATGAGCGACCGGAGGGAAGTTTTGAAGGGTTTTCGTCACAAGCAAAAGGGTATTAATTTAGCGCAGCGATAAAGTATCGATTTCAGCCCCTCCTTTTAGTCCCAGTTCTATGATAACTTACCCCAAGCAACAATATTAGCAACAAACCCCCACTTAAGGAATGAACTTTTTTAAACTTATTAATACAAGGTCAAATTGGAAAAAAATTTCAGGACCGAAAAAGCCCTCAATTCCTTCCTCCTTTCTTCCTTCCGGGATCCGCCATCCATCCATCCATCCAATCAAATCAAATGTATTTGTGAAAAATACAAATAATAGAAAAAGAGAAGAAAAAAGCCCCTCTAGCCGGATGTGAAAATCTTTCCATCTCCCCGACCCTCGGCCCCTGACAAAAGTTTGTTTTCAAACCAAAAAAAGCTTCCCCTCCTCCCTTTTGCAAAAGAATTCAGCCTCATACCACCCGGATAGTCTGGTCTAGCTGGAAATGGAGCCAAGTGTGGCTCAATAGGCGAGTGAGAGGAGTAAACTCTGATAAAAAAAAACAATGTTCTGTGGCAAATTATCACCAAAATCTACTCGTAACTTTGTGAAGCAATTTTCAGCCTGCCTGTTGAGCCACACTTCCTACCTTTCATGACTGCCTGAGCCCTAGATAACGCAGCGGGCATTATGCCAAGACCCCACACCCACAGATAACCCATCCATACCATCCCATACCCGAGAGCCTCACTCGAGCGAACCTAAGCCCGCTCCATCACAGGTAAATTTTCGGAACAGAAAAAAGAAAAAGAGCAATTTTTCCATCAATTGACAACCCAGTCCACGGTAACCACAAACCACAACCACAAGATCAAAATAACCATGGGTGCAATCCGTCGTTCAAAGACAAAGCGCAGGACTCGGTATGCTATGCCACTCCGCCCCGCATTTTCCCCTTCTTTCCTCTTCACTCCGCTGCCCTGCGGCCAAGCACATCACTGACTGGATAACGGTACGATACGGCAGCGACATGGACCAAGTCCACTCCGACCTGCGCAACCCCAAACAACTCGCCCAGCTAAAAGCCCTAATACCCGACGAGGACAGGCCCGGCCTCGGCCAATTCCATTGCGTCGAGTGCGCAAAGTACTTTGAGAGTGAATGGAATATGGTGCAACATCGGCGGGGGAAGAATCATAAGCGGCGGTATGCTTGTCAATAATTCCATCCATCTATATTTGATTGGGGGGATTGACTCGTGGGGGGTGTATTTAGGGTACGGTTGTTGAAAGAAGAGCCATATTCTCAGAAGGAGGCTGATGCTGCCGCCGGGATTGGAGCCGCGGCTTTCTATCAGGCTTTGGAGAATAAGAAGGAGGAGGAGAAGGTTGAGCAGGGAATGGGCGCTATGGAGATTGAGTGATTGTGCTCTTTCTTTCTTGCTATAATATGTGGTGGGGAGTTGGGCTGGGATGAAGTTTTGTCCATACTCTAGGCTTTCTTTCTTTTTTATAACTGGGAACTTTCTTATCACACTACAAGTATTGTATTGTAGACCTGGGCGGTTAAAAAAAAAATTTCTCCAAGATAAACTGGCGTTGGTGACAATATCTTCAAATAAGAAATGGTTAATTGCTCGATTGACGTACGGTACTGTACGTGATCCAGCTTGGCTTTTTTTTTTTTTTTTGCTCTCATTATAATTTATGCTATGTATCTGAGCTAGTAAGCAAAATTATTCTATCCACCAATGCCTCACTCTCTCTACCTCGGACAAGCATAAAAATAAAAGACAGAAGAAGGTCTGGTATTTAATCACGCTCTCCATGCATGCTAATGAAACAAAAAACTCCCATCTAATACTCTCCAAAATCCTTATGCCCTGTGCTTTTTGCATGCACTACAGCTGCCTTCTCACCCTTGAGTCCGGTCTTGCAGATATTGCATTTGAGGGAAAAGCTTTTGGTATCCGTAAAGTACTTCCTCTTCTTGAGTTCTCTGCAAAGCTCCAACGCGCCTTCCAACTCCTCATCGTCGCTAGAGCTGAAGATTCGCTTGTCCTTGGAGGGATCGTTGGTTCGGGATCCGGCGGGGGATAAAACGATTGCGTCGTAATGAATGCCGGAATAAACCACGATAGCTCTATTGGTTTTCCCCTCATTGAACCGGATGACTTCATTTGTGGAAACATCAATCGTGCATATCTATCCATCTTGTCAGAAGGGGAACCAAACCCAGGTTCAGTGCATTAATAGAAGCTAACCTCGAGATCAAAAAAGTTTGCGAAAATTCCTAACTCAATCCCCCCGCCCCAAGAGCTCTCCATCTGAATCCACTCGCAATAGCCATCTCGCTTTTGCTCCAAAACTGCGTCGCTGTAGGTGTCTGGGTTCTCTTGGATCGTGGCTGCAATAAGCTGGCGCAACTCGGCAACCGAATATAGTGAGCCCGTAGCGACATAACTGATGGCCTAACCACAAGGTCTGTTAGAAGGTTTCAAGCTCGAAATAAATGCTTTGGAAAAGTACAAACCGAGAAAAGGCAGCTATTGTCGTCTTCCATCACGCGCAAGACCATCGTCCCACGCCCGCTCTTAAGGGGAACATCCGGAGGATCATCTTTGTTGATCTTGGGCTTCAAGGACCGATTTAACGTCAACGGCGCATCAGGCTGTGAGCTCGAGCCTTGCGCACCTCCGGAGAATGAGAACGGAGCACTGCTCGATGTAGCGACAGACTTCCCCTTATCACTGTAAACAGCCGCAGAAGAGGAGGGCTCGCTTCTATTAGCAGCGGAACTGCTGGCGATAGACCCACTCCCTCGAATCACTCCACCGCCTCCGCCACCTCCTTCCCCGCTCTCGGATATAATCAACTGCTCGCCTTCAAGCTTGATGGGGAGATTTTTAAGAAGGGTTGACGACGGGTACTCGCTAAGGTGTAGGGATTTAGGTGGATAGCCATATTTGATTTCGAGGTCTCCAGATAAGGATGTTTTTGAGCGAATCTCTGAGAGAAGCGAGGATATTGTTGTCTCTGGGGATAGTGGAAGAACCTGGGATCCGCTCGGAGCGCGGATTTTGATTCGCATCTCTACTGTTTATAATTAGATAGGAATGTTTGTATTAGTAGGAGTTTAAGAGCAAAAACAACACGGATAGTAAAGATAAAGGTTTTTTTTTACGGTGTGGGTTTAGGTACCGTAGGCTTCGTTTTGGTAGAGTGTACGGAGAAGGGTGTGTGTGTTGGCGTCGGGGGGAGTTGGGTCTTGTGGCTTCCAGTGCAGGCTGGCTGAGGCCTCCCTCATCACGGGACGGTATGGCAAGGTTCGTAAGCAAGAGGCAGCAACGGCCAAAAGACCGTCGTAGAACATTGTCGAATTGATAACTACTGCACATCCCCTCGCGACCTCCTAGATAATGCCCATAAGCGGACTAAACATAATTTACATTCAAAGGTCATTTTTACGCCCGGGTCCTGAGAGATCTGTCCTCTTTAGCGATGATTACAGTGAGGTCTCGGACATATACAGACATCCTAACACTTTCGTCCCAACATTATCTCTCCAGCCTTGCAACTCGGGCCTCGCCAAAAAGCAAAAAAAACGGTCAAGCCTTATCACAGAGAATAATGAATAATCCAACCCGCATTTGAAGCCTAGGAGGGAAAAATACATAAAACCAAGGCTTCGAGACTTCTTCAGCCTGTATTATGAGTTGATGTAGTTATTGTTGACAATTCGATTTCATCCACAGCATCTGATGTCATTTCCGTGAGTTTAGTTTTCATCTGTGTGTTACTTTGCGGAGTTCGGAATATCCCATGATCTGCGCCGGGATTAAATTGCCCTAACCTGCAGTTTGAATCATTGATATCTGACTCATTCAACCTTAAACACAAGGGGAGAGGTACGGTATGGTGGAACTTCTAGAACAATTCCTTTAACAAGTGCGGCACTCGCACAGTAAGCGAGGAGTATATTGGCATGCATTACTCCACACGGATTCTTTGAGCTTGTTTGGACGGTAAGGGTGGGATCTGATATGTGTTGACCAGGTTTTTGGTTTTGTCCATTGCTTGAATGTCTGCCAACTTGGGACCAAACACAGCACTTTGATTGGTGAGGGTTATACATAGCATGTATATAACGTCAAGAAATATTCGAGGAATAGATTATATTTCCTATAGACCGCAAGAGTGAGCAGAAAGGTGTATTTGTTAGATATCCGTCTTAGGAACGATTGGTTGTTAGGTATTGATCCTAGCTCCTCCATGGCACGGCTCAGTAATCCAGCTTCATCCTCTTATCCTCCTGTGAGGTGGGAACATGGGGTCGGATTAGCCATTCAGACCGCCAGGGGTATTATCTCCGCACCAACAAAGTACTCGAAGCACCTCATTCGACAATCCCACCAACATCTTTGTTTAAGTTTCAAATCCGATTCACCAAACCGAGCCTATGAACTGTCATAACTCCAAGAAACATCAGCGTCCTCCAGGTCTATAACCAAATTGCCCAGCAGTTGCATTAATTGAGACAAAGTGCTGGAATACCATATACCGGTGCTCACACGTTTTTCTATCAATGTCGCTCTCCGTTGTCATTCAGGCTAACTCAAAGCTTTGAATTACTGCCCATCACTCCCAATTATCGCACAATGGGAAAGCACCTCTCCTTACTCAGACAGCCTAGTGCGTACCTTCTGCCTCTTCATAATGAAACCTCTAGAGGTGTTGAGGGCCCACAAAGTTAATTGGACTCTCACGCCAAGTGAAGAAAAGCCAGCTGGCCAGAATACTTCATTGGTGGGATGAACGATAGACTCCAGGAGGGGTCAGGATTCTTAGGTGGAATGCGCTTATGCCTATCGTGGAGAGTCGGCCGGCCAGTACCTACCATTATCAGTCAATGTGCGATATGCCCAAATATGCCTCCCATTTCAGCCTCCAAATGCTTCCCGGGACCCGGCACTGCTAAACGCCAGCTCCTATCTTGGAGTGCCCGGCTTCGTTGACGGCCCCTTGGTTCTGATGGGATCGTGAACTTATATTAACTTACCCTCTTGCCTTTCCTATACCATAACTGTAGACATCTAGCAAACGGCTTTAAGTTCAACGCCCTCCCCCGCTAGAGTTTGAGGCATTTTCAAACCAAGAACCAAGAACCCCGAGGACCTAGCCCAAGGTGAGTTTACTCGTTTAGATTAAACTCAGCGAAAGAGGGGGGACGAACCCACAATTTAGAAAATATTAAGCAGATAGTTATCAAATATCTGCGAAAACAGTCCATATAAGGTAAAATTTGCTTACCAAGTGAGGCCATGCCAACCATTGTCATCTCTAGCTAGATGACTTAGGATTGACTCCATAACGCTAATCACTTATATACACCCTGCATACTGTATATGGGTATCGAAGACGACAGAGGTATGGTGCACAGAGCACAATGCTTAATTTCTTGTTTTCTCATTCGTAAGCCAGGGCTAGGTGTTAAGTGGGGAGAATGGCCAATATCGTTGCAGGGTGGCCGGTAAAAATTAGTATTTGTGGCCCATATCCAACGTTTTCCACCGACATATATTAGGTGCTCAATCGCCTTCTCAGGCTATTTTGAGGCTTATAAAGGAATTCTCTTGAATCTGGAGAATACCAAGGTTTATTTGGTGACTATTAGACCTAGATGGGATGCATAGAAACTCACTCGGCCCACAGTTCTCTTGGAAGGAATTTCCACGACCATTTGTTCTGATAAAACTAGCTTCTTTAATAAACAAATAAACGGCTCAATTTTGGCCTATTTTATTATCATTGAATGCTCTGATTTGTTACAAAGCATGCTGTCGTTCGGGTGAGAGGCAGCCTTGAAGGCTGATCACCTCGAGTTCGGACTCGGTGGTTGCCCTGATGTGAGAGCCTCCAGTCCTTTACTGGTTTCCCCCTAGCCTTTTCCCATAAAAGATCACTCCCAGACACAAATTATTGCTTCCCTCTTCCTCTAGACACTCGCCAAACATTGGAGACGTCCGGGCTTAACATTTTGTTCTGAGGCTGTCGCCAAATATTTCTACACACTTATTTCCTTCTTTCTCTCTTATACACCCCGCCCTCTCCTACCAACGCCCTCTCTTCTTTTCCTTCTAGGTCCTAAGCTCTAACTCCCGCCTTTTACTTTTCACAACAACCCCCACCACCATCACCACCGCCATAGTAAGCTCTTAGAAACTTCATCCTCTCAACCTGTAAACCCTATCCTCACTGGTACATAATCAGCTCATCTAGCATCAACCTCACCACTCTAGAAATAATTCTAACCAAGTGTCCTCCGTCATCAATCATGTGTTTCCCCGCAGAACTCCTCCCGTCGCATTTTTTCTATTTGACTTCAGATGTCTAATTACTTTTTCTCTATTTTTTTCTGCCAGCGAAATGACTCAAGGAAAGAGAGTTCTCCGAAGCAACAAGGCAGTCGAAGAGAGTGTCGATATCCTATTTCAGGCCATGGGCGTCGATTGTAGGCCCTATCCGGTCGTCAAAGCTGGGTCCAAAGACCCATATCCGGGGTGGTTCGGAACTTCTAAAAAGCCGTTCAGTGATGGGCCCGAGGGGTACACCAAAGCTGAGATCGATTCTGACCTCGCGGCCATGAGAGTTCAAGTGAGTGGTATATCCCCCATGACGCTCATCAAACCAACTAACGGTTTCAAGCTCCCTAAACTCCCTGAGAAGATTGGCCAAGAGCTTAAGGCCACAGAGGTCTTGGAGCCCGCTAAGACCGCTCCAAGAGGCGCAAAAAAGCTCAAAGTGGTTCTGAAGATACCAGCCTCTGGAAACAGAATCGCAAAAAAAAAGCCTGTCCAGAAGAAACAGAAGACTGTCCAGAAGAAACAGAAGACTGTCACGATACTCAACGCCTCAGTGCCGGTCATTGTTTTCAAGATACCAGCAATCCCGGATCGCTCGAAGCCGATCAAGCCACCGAGTCCGGAGAAGAAGAAAGTCAAGGAGTTTCAACCACCCGCGCGACGATCCTCCCGAGTCAAGAAGTCTCCAATCAACTCTTGATAAAAATCCCTAGATCATGGGATTTGCAAAAAGCCATTTTTTTACATGCATTATTACTTTTGAATAATGTTTTCCCTTAAATTTCTCATGTCTTTCGGTGGGGTGATTTTTTCTCTTTTCTTCACATGGCGTTTGGGGCGAATGGAGTTCTTTGACGTAATTTCATTTGTTTGTGGGTCTGAGAATATTACTTCTAAACAGTATTTTTTTTTTCTTTCAAAATGGTCTGAATTGCTTGACATAAATTTCACGGTTATGATTGCCGCCTACATTAGACCTTGTACAATTAGAAATATCGATTTTTTTTTCATGTATGTTTAAAATAAAAAAAAAGGAAAGGAAGGCTAGCTCTTTTTTGCACTAATCATTGCTGAAGTTTTGCTACTGCACTAATTTTTCGGCTCATTGTCACATCTATTTTTATACGATGCTTTGAAGATATGTATTTTATATGCATACGAAGCTGGGCAAGAGAGCTTAAAAAAAGAAGAATCCGAATCATCTCTGATGATGAACGATTCTATAAGCTCTCAAAGCCAGCATGGTACAACTTAGGCTATGATATTATTATATAACTTTATACTATTATCTATACTTTGCTCAGTGTACAATGTTTCGGTGTTTGAATAGTGGTCACGGGGTGATGTTGGATCCAAGCAGAACTCTGGACCGCATAAGCCGACCTCGGCACCCCTCAGAGCGTCCCCAATCGCCATAGATAATACAAGGACAGCATCAAGGGCAACCTTATATAGTGGCTCAGTTCGCGATGCTTCACATATACTTTTAGCGCGCTTTCTTCTCTCTTCACCACTCCCTAATCCCCCCAACACCCCTAGCACTTACACTACCACCTCACGGCATCCTGACAGCTGCGAGCCAAGGAAGGTGTTCTTCTTTACTCGACCCGAGCTTGGGTCTTATGCTCCTTGGGCTTATTTGCTGCTAATGGAGTGCTCTAACTTCACGCTTTGCAGACATCCTACCATCACAGATAGCCCTATTCCTCCTACAAGCTCCGTACCTCGTCCATCGAGTCGATTACTATTGAAGAATTGGAAAGCTCAGAGAATGAAGTATCTGGGGATCTGCTGTTTCTTTCATCATTCATTCTTATCTACCCGCATACTACTAATCACATGTGCAGCCTCGCATGTTGGCACTTAGCACACTCCCATCGTGTATCCAAAAGCAATACAGCCGATGTGAGCTATCGGAACTACCTCCCTCAAAGCTAACAGGCCAATTCGGTTTCAAACACCTACATACGAACCATAGGACAGAAGTTGAAACATAAAAATCAAAAGAAGTAATATGTCATACCTGCACTGTTGCAGCATTTACTAACAAAGGGTCCTGGGCGAACCACCAAAACTACCTTTTTGACGCCCCAGTATTTGAGAGGCATTTGGTGGCAGAAGAAACAGCACTGCTCACTCCACCGATATTTGCTACCGTACTGGCTCAACTTGTCAAGTGTTGTGCAGTTTCTAGGTGGGAAGTGCAGGTCAATACGTGGTCAGGAAGAACACCTTGATTCAAGATCAGACGCCCAGTTGTTTACTCTCTGGTAAAGCATTGAAATTCCTGCAGAGCTCAAGTTTTTATTTTCAATTGCTGATCGTCAACTACTCATGGAACTTACTACCTTCCTCCTCGCCCCTCCGAACCCTTCACGTATCTCCAGGATATCTCCATACAACTACACGAGCGGCAGTGGAGTTAGGAGGGCTGTTTTCCCATGACCTTAATCCTCTTGGGATGCCATATCAATTCACGTCGTAATTATGATTACCGAAGCTATTGTTCTTTATACTATCTAAACTTTAGAATTTGGCACTTGCTCACTCACTGGTGCTCCATGACCTACGTCGATTTGAAATAGCAACTGCGGGCTACTAGTGGATGAGAAAGTGATTACACAAAAGCAGGTTTCTTCTGTATTGGTTGCATATTCCCCTCTTCATAATCTCTTGTATATACCATCCCACTATTTTTGATACTAGTGCTCTCTATGTACCGAGTTGACAATTTCATGTTGACATTGGTATCTTACATATGGCAGTCTACGCTAAACTCATGTCTACAGTACCGTGCAATCGAAGGTTTCGGTCCATTCCGTTGCACAACCGCTTTGCAGTAGGGCATATGCTGTGCTACCAACGACAACCTCAAGTTCGAACTTGGACCTTCTGCCTGTCACGAAACCCTTTCTTGGCGGCACAACACCTTCAACACGCCCTCACGAGAAGCTCTAGGGAGCAGGAAACCTTCACGTCCTAACCCCACAATAACTGTATCTCGGCGCAAACCAACTCACAAACCGGAGCCGCAATCATGTACTCCCACCATCGCCCAAATAGACGCGGCAAACCTCCTGAAGCTGCGATCATAACGCAGTACAAAAACTTTATCAAGAACTCGCAACGAGACGAAAACGGGAATCGATTCCTAGAGGCTATTATCCCAATGGCCACTGGCGATTGGACTCGCATCAACCGTCGGAGGCCAACACTCCACCCCCGCCCTCCCGAAATCTTTGACGGCGACGTCCCTACAACTGGGGTCCAGTCCCTACATATTCTTACTCGCCGGGTTTTAAATAAGAATATCGAGGAGTTCCCTTTCGAGTCACTAAAATCCATCCCTTGGCTCATCATGAAGCCTGTCTGGGGAGACGTTTTGGTTACGTGAGAGCCCCAATATCATCTTATTTATTTTGAAATATTAGCTGACTTTCCTCGTTCCTTTCACAGCTCGAGAGATAGCTTTCGTGTGTGGTCTGCGTTTGCCTCCGCTTATGGGGTAATTCATTCTTCTCCGCCGATTATTTTTTTTTTGTACGGATCATCTGACAATAGTGGTATACTAGGACGAACCCGGCTTTTTATGCCATTCCAGGACCCTGAACGATGGACCAACCATGGAACGTTTACGGATTGAGAAACTCGCATATACGATTTCTATCGGGTCCCTCATTGGTCCCATATCCAATGATCAAGGGATGTGGATTGTATACCTGAACCTTCTGTATAGCAAAGGCTACACCAGGGACGAACTTTTATGCATACCGGAAATTCCTAACCTGGTAGTCCTTAATTTTCCTTACACTAGTAATGGACAGGTTAGCACCCTTGATGATGGTGTGATTAGGTCCTGGTCTCGCTCCGCCTCCAGGGATGGGAAATTGTCTAAGTTGAAGATACTAATCCTTAGGAACCACCCGAGCATTACCAACGAATCCCCCAAGTACCTCAGCTGGATCAAATCCTTGGAGATAGTCGAGCTTACTGATACCCTAATCACTAACCATGCTCCCTACTGGAACGTGCATTGGGAGCACGATACATCCGAGCTGTGGAAAGAACTGTCCACGACCGCCGGGATTGTGCGTGCCTTCCGCAAGCAACAGCCTGAGTCCGAGAAGTCCATTCTTATTCTTCAAATCGGTGACTATGTTATCAGAAGTAGCGGAGAGCACCGCCACAATATCTTTATCCTCAAGAGAATTGAAAATTCAACTGTTAAGCAAGCGAAACGCAAAGGCCCTTCTGCTGGCTCCTCCAACTCTTCCAATCCGCCATCGTCGCCCCCCGGCCCGGCTAAGAAGCGTAAGGGCGTTCGTGATAGCAAGAAGAAGGACATAGGAAATCTACTCGTGGAGTTTGGATGTGGGCGTGGAGGAGGAGAGGGTGCAAGTGCTTAATTTTCCCGCATCCTTCCTTTCTTCCTCTAGGTAAAATGGGAATGAAAAGCCAAAAAAAAATTGGGTTTTTCCTCGTACCACAAAAACAACAAACAAAAATTAACTGCGGGTCATCTTATCATATCTTCTCTTCTCTTCTCTGGATGTATCAAAGCGCATGGGTTAGATTTTCGGTTCGGTTTGGTTCGGTCGACATTTTTTTTTAAAAAGAATCTGGTGTTCTGGATTCTGTTTAGGGGGGCGGCAGCGATGTGGTATTACAAGTATATTATGTACAGATTCATTTCTTTTTTCAATTTTTTTTTTCTGGACAGATCGGCGGACAGATAGATAGAGGCTGGATTTTCACTTACTTTATGATATATTTTACTTTTTTCTTTTTTTTTCTTCTTCCTATAATATGTTTAACAAGTACCGTTATCGTACAGTACAGTAACTTAGAGATGAAAATGACGGCGACAACGATGAGAATGAGAATGAGTTGACGGGGTTTTTTTATAGTTGGCTCACCGAGATAATATATATAAAAAGACAGTTGATCCTTTAGATTCCTTTTTTACTCGCAGCAGTGTTTGTCCCTATCTATCTTATCTATACACAACTGTACAAGTACCGTATTGTACCGTACGAGTGTGTACCGTACCGTAAGAACTCGAATAATTGGACCTCGCGCTAGGACGTCCAAAATTCCCTCTCCTGGACAGGGGGGAAAAAACACTGCAAAAATTGACCCCCTCAGCCCCAGCTTAAGACAGAAAAAAACAAAAAAGTGCCAGACCTTACCTACAAAGGCAACCCCAACGTCCTAGCGCGAGGTCCAATTATTCGAGTTCTTACGGTATGCGACAGGAAACTCAATAATAGTAGGCAAATTATCATAACGATTTTCCCTTTCTTTCTTCTTCCTTTCGCCCTTATATCTCGCTGTGACAGCAATAACACTATCACACGAAAGACCCTTCCCTTTCCCTTACGTTTATAGGCAACTCACGATAACAATAATGATGAATAAAAAAAAAAAAAAAAAAAAAAGTACCGTACCGTAAGGAACCCACCCCAAATAGCAAAAACAAGTATCGAATCACCGACCCATTTATCACCGGAAGACAATACCATACACAGCCCTTGTTTTCTCCCCACCGGTGGCTCTCTAGGGGGCACATATCATGGTACGGTACCGAGTTGCTTCGCAAACGGAAGAAACACCACATCGTGTAGATTATTGGAGGAATTCCAACAATCCACAACGTACAGTACAGTACAGTACAGTACATGGTGCCCGGAATATCTCCTCGTGTAATTAGTGCGGGTACGGGTGCAGTGAGGAAAGTGTAGGAAGGGAGGGAAGATGTGCAGCCTAACATACTCATCCCGCCCTGCACTACACTACACTACACTACCGCCTCCGGCGGGGCAGGGCAGGTCTACATACATCATAACACTACTGTATACAGAGCATAGCAATAGCAAGATATGACTATCTGTTCAAAAAAAGGAAAAAAAATAATAATAATCCGGTGGTAAACTGTGGTAGATATGTAAAGGAAAGATATGCAATGTCGGTGGCATTGTACCTGTGCTGTGCTAGAGTTCATACAAAAAAAACTGCACTTTCCCGGCACGGCACGGTATGATACCGGAGGTTGGTTGAAGATCTTCATTCCAAAGGTTCCTCTATCATATATATCGCTGGCTTTCCCTTCCTTCCTCTTGTCTTGTCTTGTCTTGTCATTCTTCTCCAGTTCATTCATTTTTTTTTTCCCCCTTTTTTCGGGTACTCCCTCCAGCGACAGGCCTCGCATTATATTCTACACGTTCTTTATCGATAGTTTATTTTTATTTTCTTATTTTTTACCTTCTTTCTTGAGAGATAGTAGCCCAGCAGGCCTGCAAACATGTACTACGCTTTAACAACAACCCTCCTCCTAGCAGCCGTGACCAGCGTCACAGCAAAGACCGGAAACCTCGGTGACGCAAAGGTTCATACAGATAATCCAGCCGGGAAACAGTAAGTTGCTCCGCAAGCCCCAGTTACATCCAAAACTGACATCCTCTAGATTCACTGCCGCCTTCTACGGTACAGGAGCGCACGGAAACCTACAATTCAACCTAACAAACTTCAACAACAAAACCGGCGTCTTCGTAAAGCTCGACCTAACAGCCTACCGCGGTGACGAAGGCCCATTCAAACTCGCCCTGTACGAGGCCCCCGTGACCAATGACGGCAAGTGCGATGGTGCAAAGAACGTGCTAGACCCCTTCCAGCGCGGCGATAAACCCGAGTGCGACAAGAAGAATCCGCAGACCTGCCAGGTCGGGGATCTCGTCGGCAAGCATGGGGAGGTTCCGAAGTTCCAGGGTGTCATTTCGGTCAAGCAGAGTTTCCAAGATTTGTATTTGTCGTTTAAGAAGGAGGAGAGTGCCTTCATCGGCGGGAGGTCGGTGATTATCAAGAATGGGAAGGGGGATAAGATTGCTTGTGCGAATGTTGCAGAGGTTAATAGTCCACCGAGGGGGTGGGACCCTAAGGGTGGTCCTGGTGTTCCTGGTGCACCACCACCACCACCACCACCACCACCGGGATCAAAGAAGGGGGAAGGGCCAGGACATGGACCCGGTTCCGGTCCTGGTAGTCCAGCGCTTCCGTGGAAGAATACTGGACCTCCGGGAGGACCTCCACCAAAACCAACGACCGGCGGCCCCTTCCACCCAGCCTGGCTCAAAGGCGACGACAAAGACGACAAGTACAAACCAAAGGGACACAAGTCCTGGTTGTCAAAGCTCTTCGACTTCGATGGTGATGATGATGACGACCACTACGGCCGCCGCCCCCACGGAAGCCCCTGGGGAAGGGGAAGCAAGTGGGATCGTGATGACGACGATGAGTACAATGGCTACAGGTAAGCCAACCCATCACCATCACCATCACCACAGTTAGAGTAGTGATTCTAACATACTACAAGATAGGCCATAATTCGGCCAGGACGACCATGACATTTGGCGTGAGGGGGGTGAGAATCATGCTACGGATAGGTACTTGAAGGGTGGGGGGTTTAGGAATTAGCAAAACGAGGTCTCGGTTCATCGTCATAGTAGTACCGGCGGCGGGGGTCGTGTTGGAGTTGATAAGTTGATGGTGGTGGTTTATATTGTTTTCCTTTTTCTTGTTGTGCTCTTTCCTTTCTAGTAGAAAATTAGTTTTTATCTATGCTCGGTCAATTTTTATCGTAGTGTTTTGTTTTAGGATTCCCCATGCCCTCATGAGACTGCTTGTGATTGATTGACTTCTGAATGGTTCTGCTGATACTCGAACACAACCTCCTTGCCGGAATTAGACACGAGATGAAAATAGACGGCAATAGGGTGCTCGAAGAGTAGCCAACAAACCAACTGGACGACGGAAAAGCAGCAGGTGTCCTTCAAGTTAGCGAACCATCGAAAGACAATCGACAGAAAGGAAAGTAGAAGAAAAGGAGAAGTGAACAAGGTAAACATTCCACCCAAACACTTACGCAGATAAACAAACCCCAGATGACAAATACACCCACCATCATTTGTACCAAATCAATCACCCAAGGTCAGTTCCTTGACCCAAAAGTCAAGCCACAGAGTGATTCCCTATGACACGGGTGACGTAAAATGATCGCACAAGCCACCAGCCACTCACCGACCCGTAAGCCCAACTCGCAACTTCACAACCACTCAAAACCCACACATCACAAGTATCGCATGGTAAAAAATTCACTTAAACTGATTCCTCATTGACTTCCTAACGACGCTCATATCCTGTAATTTCCCTTCGCCCTCCCTCCCTCCCTCCCTCCCTCCTCCCTTCCCCTTCCCCCACCTCCCAAAACCAATCAATTCAATCGAATCCTAAACTTCTCAATAACCAATGCATAACCAACCGATCCCACGATATCACCACCAAGAAGCATCGCTATTATTCCAAGCCCAATCATAGGAAATACTTACTTAAAAAGAGTGAGAGAATAAAAAAATTAAAAAAAAAGCATAACTCCACCTTTCTCCGGTAAAAAAGAAAAAAAGAAAAAAAAGGAAAACCAAAAGAATGCATACTAAAAAGGGAATAAAACGAAAAGTAAAAAAAAAAGTATAAAAAAAAAAAGTACTGGTATGTATCGAGTATAACCGATTGTGGCCCCTTATGATAAAAACAATGGAAGCCGAAAAGAAAAGAAAAAAAAGAAAAGAGAAAGTAAAAAAGAAAAAGAAGAGAATGGTGTATTTTGTACAAAGGTTATTACTGCCTACGAAAAATGTATCTAAACATTCTCAGGCCCCCACACATCCTTCTCCCAATGATCTTTCCTTCCGGGTCGAAGACGGACACCAAAGTCGTCCTCGTAGTCGAGCTCCTCTTCTGAATCTAGGAAATCTGCTGGACCGTACCTCTCGGCAAGGGTATATGCTGTTCCCGATACTGCCCTCGTGGCAATCCTGCTAGCAATTGAAAACATCATGCTGGCAATGTATGATGATGGCTTCACAACCATGAGATTTGCGGTTGCTCCGACAAACCCTGCAGTCCTTGACAGCACTAGAGATGAAGCCGAGCGTGATAGAGTGGGCGAATGTGGAACCATAGTGGTATCGGTATTCCGATACAACGATGGACGCTGCGGTGTAGAAATCTCAGGCCAATTATCCTCTGAGTCTGACCCAGACCATAGGGTTGGAGTAGAAAGGGCAGGTGAAATCTGAGCAGCTTCAGGGGCCAAATTTGCAGTGAGATCAAGTCCTACCACAGAAAGATTCCTTTCCCGGCGTTTTGGCATACGAACTTCTTGTGGTTGTGGTGTCGGTGTATGCCATCTAATCGGACTAATAGGCACATTAGAATTAGGCGTTGAAGGACGAGACGAGGGTCGACTGATGGTAGAAAATGCATTCGTATCCGTAAGTTGAGGAGGTGCCGTGCATGATCGACTAAGAAACATGCTACCCCTAGGACTCCTAAGAGGAAGGGAGAAATCATGCCACTCCTTCGACTCCACAGAAGCTTCTTTCAGGGTCTCTTCACATGGACCCAGGTCAATCGAAGAGAAACTCTGATCCATCTCATCATCATGAACCAGTGTTGTAGTATCCGAGTCGTTACCACTGCCCTCCTGCTCCTGATCTTCAATGATGGTCTCAGCGCATTCCTCCACTGAATTCTCCCCTACTGTTTCCACTTCCTCCTCAACCCTTTTGAATGTCTCTTCAACCACCGCCGGTTCCTCTTCCTTCACAACCTCAATATCCAAGGTTGTTGCCCTCGGCCTCCTCCAAACTCTCGATGGCTCCAAAGTCTTAACCGCATTGACCTCCGTAACACAACCTCCAGACCTCAAGAACGGGCACGTGGTAATCTCATAAGCAAGTATCGTGACCAAAACGCCCTTAAACTCAATCGCCTTTACAGCTTCTTCATCAGGATTTCTATAGGGGCAACATTAGCCCCACGTACAATGTTAATCTTAAAAAAGGGAGGGATAAAACACACTCAAGAATCTCAAGTCTCCAATAACTCCCTGGCCTAATCTGCAAACAAAACACACCGCGTCCGTCCACGTTCCAGCACTGACTCTTCGAAAGCACCGGTCGGAGCGCCGATCCAGATTGTAAAAACGCGATATTGTGAGGAATTGTCTTATATATCCGAATAGGACCTAAGTTACAGCGAGAAAAAAAGAAAAAAAACACGGTCAATTTCCGCCAAAGTAAAACAAAAGAAGAAAAATGTAAAAAATATTAGTCTCACCAGACGCGATAGTCCTCTCAGTAGTACTAGTCCAAGGAATCAACTGCCCACTAGCATAGGTCGAAGCAGAAGCATTAAAGCTGACAATTCTAGCAGACGAATGAGCAAACAAGAGGTCTATATTCTGATCATTACTCGCACTACCACCGATACTACCAGTGCTACCGAACGACGACGAAGACGACGATAATAGTGTTCCGGGAGGACTCCTTCGTTGGGGTGTTATTGGTACGGACACTGTTCTGCGTGGCAGTGGCGTTTGTTGTGACCAGGCCGCCTGCATTAGGTCCAGTGGATCATCCGGGGGGGAAAGTAACCAGTATTCAAGAAAGGGAAGAAAGGAAAAGCGAAGAAAAGAAAAGGTAGAAAGGAGTAAAATGTGAGGAAGGGAGGAAGGAAGGGAGTGAGGGAGAGTGAATGAAAGAAAGAGAGACTGCCCGCCAAAAAGAACTACCGAGCCTACAAAGAAAGAGAGAGAATGAGAGATAGGGAGGAAAGAGAGAAAGACAAGACAAGACACTAACTGACTGGACAGGGGGTTAAACGAATTTTAACGAAGAGGGTCCTAGCGAATAGAGAAAAAGAAAAAAAGAAAAAAAGAGGACTTGAGTGCTAGAATAAAGCTCGGGTCTTTTTAATAGAGATGGCTGGCCGGCAGAGGAAATAACGACGAGATAGAGAGCTCTAACTTAGCTTAGCATGAAGGCGTCAGGGAAGCAAAGATACAATAAGATAACTTACAGTAAAGGTAGAAAAGATGAAGAACAGGAAGTTAAGGAGGAGAGAAGGAAAGAATTCTACAAATAAATCAAAGCTATGACCTTCTCCCTTCCTTTCCCATTATCATATTTGTCGTCCCTGACAGCCCATCAAGCAAGCAAGCAAGCAAGCGGCTATCATATCGTACCAATCTTTCAATCCCAGTCAAATCACTCGATATGGGGTTTCTTCCTCTTTCTAGTGGTGGTATTGGTATTATTACTGTAGCACATGTTCACTCCTTGAAACCTGATCTGCAGAATGCAAGGGACCATCGATACGCCTACCCTCCCTCTACTCCGCCTTACATATCATACTTCACAGTAAAGCACGAATAGATAGGTACAGTACACTACGGTACAGGGACAAAGTGATCCATATGATAATGCTTCGTACCGTATACTTGTATATATACCATCTCACCAGCACTGCACTGTAGTACAGTAATGCCTGTGAAAATGCCTCTCGTTGATTCAATCAATCCAATTCACAAGTAAAACTCCCTTATCACCTCCCAATCGATACCCCCCCCCCTTTTTTCCCTACTCTAGGGTAGCTTTTCGATACGATACGATACCCTGCCCTATCCCACCACCACCATCTCTTCCCGCCACTCCGTTTACCACACCACCCCTTCCTTCCTTCCTTTACAATGCCCTACCCTCCTATTTAACGAGAATGACAAAAGAGAAGTTGCACCACCATCTCTAATCATCGAAAAAAATACGAAACCCCACTTTACGCGCGACGCGGGCTTTTTTATATCAACAGGTTTGGAGAGATATTGAGAGGAAGGAATAGGGAGAATCGAGAGATGAAAAGGGGGAAAAAATTACAGCGATAAAAACAAATGCTTGGCTCCACACCAAAAATTGAAGGGTTGTGGAGAGGGCATCTCCACGACCAAAGACCCCTATAACCCATATACTCGACATTGATAGTTCTATTAATAGGAGAACAGAACAGGACCGCTGTAATGGAGTCCCTGTCTGAAACAAACCACTTATACCGGTACATGTACATATATGGTCCGATACCCTTCCTTTACTACAAATAACTTACTAAATGACAGACTTCGGATAGCATTTTATGGTCATGTCATAGCGAGTGGTAGGTTGCTTGTCAAGAGTAGACTGCTGTTTTGGTCGGGATTGGGTTCGATGCCATTCAGTGACCGTCAGATTACCTTCTCAGGATAGCATGCGCTGCCTCGTTCGGAAGGTTGATGCCATAGCCACTACATTGCTTTTGGGCCCTTGAGCTTGAGAAAAGCAACGAGCACCGACTTCGGCACCGATCGGCGAATGATTGGTTAATCTCGTAGCTGTTAACTGCACTTCCTTTTCGTTCTTTCTTCTTTTTTGCACACCGTGTGCCCGTGGCCGATAGCGTCCACTGCGGTTCTGGGCGAAAGCGGAGACCGAGAAACGAGGTTTGAACCCAGGTGGTGGTAGAGGAGTTGGGCCTGGGGTTCGTTTCAGTTAGTTAGTAGTCTTAAAGCGGGTGGTGAGTTGAGTTGAGTGAGTGAATGGAGTAAGGGGGGAGGTTCTCAGGGGGGAGGTTTTCCTTTTTTTGCTCTTAGGTAGGAGGAGGAGGGAAAAGGAAAGGGAAGTTGTTTTATGGTAGCCCTATGGGTGTTTAACGACAAGAAAATAAACAAAGAAAAAAAAAAGTCCAATTTGTTCGTACAACTTCAGAAAGCAAGGATCTGTAAGTCGAGCGAGTAATGAGGCCGGAAACTTACGATTCCGACCGACACCACCTATACCGAGGGGGAGGTGGAAGGACGAACACGTCTCCTCCCCTGAACGCAGCCTTCGACTCCTCGTGCTACAACATCAATATCCATACAAAATGAACGGGAAGGACACCTTACACCAAAAAAAAAAAGAAAGACAGGCGTTCTCCCTTACGCGACCAACAACTGCTCACAAATCCGCCACCCGGGCCGCCCATGCAGCGCCGATAGTTCCGGCGAGTTCTTCCGAACTTCCACTCCCTAAAATTAAACAAAAACTCTCGTTAACCCTAAGTGTAGCTCCGATTAATCAAGCGAGAAAAACAACGCACCCCCCATATCTGACGAACACAACTCTTCGCACCGCGAGAACCACCCTGAACGAACTTACAACCCACATAAGGCAGTTTCAGAAACGAGTTGTTGAGCGTATATATGGTGGTCTAAAACGTGCTACAATTCTTAGCACCCTAACTGCCATACTAAAGAAAAAATTGCGACAAAACAAAAGGGGAAAGAAGGAGCTAGTTAACTCCCCCTCCTAATAACTACTACCCACAAAAAACCACTCCCCACTCAGTTAAATGATTACACCCAAATAATAACATATCAGCCGCTACAGTTTGAGTTGGATTGTGTCTACTACTTCCGCTTCCTTGTTAGGCAGAGCCCGAATTGTTTCCCATAGCTTAAGAATAAGTTCTTCTTGCCACAGCTGATGCAATTCCCTTGACCTTGATAGTGACCGCTCGTACTCTATTTTCAATTGGGTAACCTTCCACCTCTTAGATTTTGAGAGGCGCGATTCTTATAATAGTAACGGTGGCCTAGACTCCGTTGAGGGAAGGGACCTGAACTCTAGCTACTCTTCTCCTAATAATGGTCATGGCCACGGTAACGAAACTGACTCCATGGCTTCTTCTACCAACAGTAACCTCCACCATATTAACCTGAACTTTACCAGTCAAACCCTATTTAAGACCGGTAGCGACACAGCCGCGACCACCACGACTGCTATATATATCCCAAGGCATACCAGGTCCGAGCCAAGACTCCAGTGACAACAACTCATAGAACCTCGGTAGCCACCAGGACCATACCTACGGCTCTACCGGTTCTGTTACGTCTCTTAAGAAGTCTTCGTCCCTTACTTCAAGTTCGAATTGTGGTTCCAATACCCGCCACTACAACCTAGGCTGTTGTAGTTCTAGTTACAACTTAGACGGTTCCTACCTTTTAGACTTCGACAAACAGATTAGGGAGACAACTGGTTTAATTCCAATACTCTCGATTAAGGGTGGCCAATATCTAACTACGGCTACAGCAGGAACAGCGTTAACCAGCGTCTGGTATGTGATCGCCGGAGCCAGAACTTTTACAGCCATAACTCCAACTGCTCTCTCCAGCGTAGCAATAGCTAGTCCTTATGGCGTGGTTCTAGGGCGTGTAGGCACACTAGCCTCTACAATGGAAGCCACGGTACAACCGAGTGTTCCGACTCCTCCTTCCTTAACGACGACAGCTCATGTAGTTCTTCCCAATGCCAGTACATTTGATACCTCGATAGGGGTCACAGTACATGTGAGTGGGCCTCCGGCGAACCCATCCGGTCTGGCTCGTTCTCCAATTCCGCTGACCGTTTCTTATGTTTTAACCGAGAAAAGGTAAATCACGGTTAAGATCCCGTTTCTGGTTGAACCTATGGCTCCCCTACCAGTTCATTCAAAAACGCTCTTAGGCCACCATATGCCCGAAAAAAAACCTCCCAATGACTGCGCAAAGACGAGGAATGAGTCCAAGTAGTGGCTATTCCTTTGACTGTCCTAGGACCCGTAGGTGTAATAACCTGGGTTGCGGCCACTTTACTAACGACTCCCTCAGAACCGGTACCTTATACCACGAAGCAGTCTTCTATAACCCGCATGTTCAGTACCATTTAAGGTGGGATGTAAAGATTTAAGCACTCCCATCGCCAAGATTGAAATGGGTTATCGGGTGGGGTGGGAGAGTCTCCGGAAGTTCCTTCGGCGGTACCGTCGAAAGAGTTTTGGATAGGTGCGAATTTTCACTACGTACAGTCGAATCGTACCCCCCTTTAAGAAGCTCCCTTATTCCTCTGTTCCCAAATCGTAATCTGCTTGACCATTTGGATTTCAAATGGTCACATCGCTTCTTTTACAGTAGACATTGCGTAAGAAAAGAAAGAAAGCATGAAGCATAAAAGTGTATAAAGATAGGGAAAAAAAAAAAA
>ML120392.1:612505-699575 GCA_003788595.2 Choiromyces venosus 120613-1
AAATTTTTTTTTTTTTTTTTTTTCTTTTTTTTTTCGTCATTCCCGATACGCTTTGCGACCACCTACAGGCTCGAATGGGTGGACTCCATTGAAATGGTGAGACGGAGGGCGTTGGTGGCGTTTGTGGCGTGTTGTAGTTGGGTGAGTCTCCGGTTGTGGTCCGCCTTGCGGATGAAGTCCCGTTAGGCCTTCCGGGTCAGGAGTGTGATGTTTAGAAAGGAACGGCCCCATTGCTGGCGGTACCAGACCCTACGTTCTTCTTACCGGAGGCCGTCCGGCCGGCTGTCCAAGGGGAGAAAGGGTCCGCGGCGATGGGGTTGTCTTTAGTTGAGGAGGGAGGAGCTGGTGAAGAAAGGAGGGTTTGGAGGGAGTGGTTGTCGACCGACCGAGTCCGGTGTGCTGCTGACGGGGGAGGAGGGGCTTCTTTAGAGTGCTCGAGAGCGGTTTAGGAGGAGGAGGAGTCGGGGACCAGGGTTGGTCTAAGGTATGCCTCAGACCTTCCTGCACTTGGCCCGGTTGGGGTTCTAGGAGGAAATGGAGGAGAGGGGTGAGGAGAGTGTACCCATAGTGGGGTGGGAGGAATTTTCCCGGTTACCCTAACACGAGGGCTTTGGTCCGTTCGGACTGATGAGGAGGGGCCGTAGGAAGGACTAATAACACGAGGATCTCTGGCAGAGATTTTAGGACCTTGCATAACAGCGGTGAGCGGACAGGGAGTAGCGTTCCAGTCAGCCAGATTAGTTGGGGTTGGTCACGCCGAGGGAGCGGCCGGAGAGTTGGAAACTACGGAGGCGGAGGGAGCACGTGCTTCAGGCGAGAGCAGTCACGGGTCCATGATTCCAGAGATGAGAGAAGGACCTGTAATTCCCGCCGAAGCTGTTATAAAGAAGGAAGTGAGAGAGGGTTTAAAATCAGTTCGCGTCCCACGGATCCATGGAACAGAGAACCCAAGCAAAGAAAGAAAGATTGGTGGTCACGTTCGAAGAGAAAGTCCCTCGGGGACCGCAAATGACAGGACAAGTTCAACCTCGGGGAGTTCCGAGTGGACAGAGAGGAAACAACAAAAACTAAATACAAAGACCAAATGTATAAAGCTATGGAGTAAGTTATTAGAAAAGAATGCAACTACTAAAAAGGCAATGACAAAGAAGACGAAGAATATCCCCCTTGTAGTCCCGAGAAGTTGCATATAAAAGAAATGAAAGATTGTCCCGTCGGTCCTAGCCGCACAGGAAAAGGTAAGGCTTTTGCCTCGAATAGGTGACCGCGTGTCTTTTCCTGGTCAGCTATCAAAGGTTGAGGGGATAACGGGAGTTACCGTACTAAAAAGTTGGGAGGTTCCAATAGGCGACCGAGCCGATGACCAAGTGGGGTTGGGACCTCTGGTGATGGGTGAAAGAGTCTTCCGATTTGGACCGAGTCTGACGGAAGCACTGATAAGCCGTTGAGAGAGGAGAACCGCGTCCGTACCGGGGGGTACACACGGTGTCCGACCGGAGTCCGGAGTAGGAGGGCTAAGACAGAATGCCCCGTCTGGAGAAAGTTGGTTGCCACCACTGTAGACTGTTCTACAGCCAGAAAACCTTGGTTCAGGAGTCTACCCAGTGGTTGACGAAAGCCCACTGCGGGTGTTGGTAAGACCGGACGCTCCGGACGGATGGAGGTGAGGGGTGGTAGGAGTTTGTGTCCTCTTCCTACCGGCGGAAGTCCGACCGGACGAGTAGTGGCTGGTAGTTGGGCCGTCGTCGATCCGACGGGGGGTGAGAGGGGTATCGCCTGAGGAGGTCATGGGCAGCAAACTGATCCCTGGGCCACGATTTTCCTTCCTCTCGCTTGACGTAAGGTGAGGGAACCCTGTGGATGTTCCGCCTCCGAGGCTACTCCTCCGTAGAAGGCTATCTGAGGGAAACGGTGAGTGAAAAAGGTTATTGACCGCCCGAGCTGAGTAAAGGCGAGCGACGGGGGGTGGACTGTGGGCTCGACCAGGGCGGTCTGCCGGGCCCGTGGTACGGGATACGGGTTCGGTTTTGTCTCGACGCGTTTGAGGAGGAAGTCCTGACCCGAGAGGTCAGTGGAGGTGGGTGGATGATGCCTATGGTCGGTAGGGAGTCCGGGGTGCGCAAGTACCCTGAACTGTTTAAACACCGACCTGCGTATGTGGTCTAGTCCCGGCCCTTTTCGATGGACCGTCGGGTGTGGTGGACCCTCCTGGGACTCCGGAGGTTTGACACGGGTAAAACGCTCCTTGTCCTACTTTGGGACCTGGTGCGATAAGATTGGACAGGGCGGTTCCGGCTTGAGACGGTCGAGGTAGAGGGACCCCAGCTTCTGTATCCGGTCCTGAGGGGTTAGACCCGTAGCCGACTCGAGTGCGAACGGGAGCGGTCGATGTAGTTTCGATGCCCTTGTCCGAAGTTTAATTCATGAGTTCGTTGTTAAGGTACAAGAATCTGTGTGGAGCCGTAAGGGCTATGACAAAAACAAAACCATAAAGCAAACGCAATAACAAAGGAAACCTCGGCCCCGATCCCCAATCCGACGTAAAGTCGAACGCACCACTCATGGTGAGTAATCCAAAAGGAAAGAAACTTATGAAATCCCCAAGCGAGCCCGAGAAAAACATAAAGCAAAGAAAGAACATATGAAACCCCAAGCGAACCCGAGAAAACATACAGCTAGGAAAGAAAAATAAAATAAAGGAAAGAAACGGACAGCAACAAAAGCAGCCCAAGAGTAAGGAAAGATAAGGACTAGGCCAGCCCCAACCGGGGGGACTGGAAGTAGGCCCTGGATAGTAAAGTAGCCGACAAAGGACGGCAAAAGCGGGTAGACCAGGTCTTAGCCGATCAATGCCGAGGGGACGGCGGACAGCGAAGGTGTTCCCTGGCTGGTGGGTGGGGGTTGAAGGCTGAACAGGTCGACCTCGGCTAAGGCTAGGCGAAACGCGAAGCCGGAGCAGGTTGTGTATCGAGTCCCCGAAGAGGGGAGCCAGAAGTATGGGCCACAGGGGGTAGACCCCTCGAGGCAGGATTGGGTGGTGAGGGTGCGGGAGAGAAAGATCTCGAAACCCGGCTTGGGGCGGTAGTAAGGTACCAGCTGAGTAGCCGACCGACCGTATTTCCGCGTCTCTCATGTAGTCCCTTGTGATAGGAGAGATAGCGTCACTTCTGGAAAGGATCCCAGGGGCAGGAAGGCGAGGGATGGGTAGCAGTAGGGTGCCAGCCAATCATCCTAGGGGGAAGAGAGGAGGGGAGTGTTCACTCGGCGGGACGTACTATCGGTATCGCGTTCGTGTCTGACAAGGCAGCCTCCTACAAAAGAGGAGAATGGAGAAATCAACCGTGGCCTGTTGAAATGTTTCCTCCTACTGCTAACTGTGTTCCCGGCCATCTGTAGAAAGACCGAATGAAAAAACCCGACCGTAGCGATCGCTAAGCGAGGCAAAGCAAAAGCGGGGTAGGGGGAAGAGCCAACATCGTGGAATGACGTCGGCAGGGAAAGAACCTCACAAGAGGGTAGACCTCAAGGGAGAAGCAATGGGGGGATGCCGAAACGCAAACAGGGGATGGAAAGTATGCTCTCCCGCCCCCCCTAGATGGGGGGGAGGAAGGAAAGTTCCTGATGTTTTCTCTGGTGTTGAGTCATTCCCGATTAGGAAGTAAATTTCAATGACCGGAGTTGTAGCGGAGACGGAGGATGCATAGCCCTTACAGCTCCATGCAGGTTCTTGTACTTAACAATAAATATATGAAACAAAAAGAAGAAAAAAAAAAAAAGAAGAAAAAAAAAAGCCTTAAGGGCTATGACCCTTTCCCAGATCTTGGTCAAGCGCGAGGTACCTAGGTACCTCATATCTTGGGTTCGTTCCTTTCTTTCTAACTGTCAGTGCAAGCTCCTCTTCCAGGGAGCCCCTGGTGTTTACTGTCCTGTTCAAGTTGGGGCCCCTCAGGGCTCCCCTGCCTCTCCTTTGTTGTTTTTGATTTATGTTTCTGGATTACATATTTCGATACCTCGTTCAGTTATATTTTCATATGTTGATGATTTTTCCGTTACTGTTTCTTCTACTTCTTACAGGTGGAACATTACGGCTCTTCAGCGTAATTTTTTCTTTACTATCTAACAGGGCAGCCAGGATCGACATGTCCTTTTCCATTCCTAAGACGGAGCTCATCCACTAGCACACCGAGAAGGACTGGTCGGTTATCTCCAACTCCCCCATTGCCCTCAGCGGCATGGTCTTCCACCCCTCCAGGATCATCCGTTGGCTCAGTTACTGGTTCACCCCATCCCTGGAGACCACCACACACTTCCTCAGAAGACTCACCCTGGCCCAGGGCGCCTTCTCAACTGTTAGGCAACTATCCCCTCCTGGGGCAGGTATGCCACCACACGCCTGCCACTGCCTGGCCTCAGGCCTCATTCTTCCAATTTTGGCCCATGGCGCTGACCTACTCGTCCCGACGGCAGGAATCTTAGAGAAGATGTCTGTTTTTTGGAATCAGGTCCTCCGCTGGGTCACCAAAAGCTTTAGAGCAACCCCAACTACCATCCTGGCCTGTGAGGCCTGCCTCCCTCCACTCTCTGCACTTTTCAGACACAAGCGACAGATGGTTGCCTTTAGGCTGGCCTGTTCCTCCCCTGCAATCAATCGCGCGGTGGCTAGGCTGCCCCCCACCCTTCCAATCACAGACTCCTCACAAACCAGACACTCAACAAGGGACCCAGTCTTAGCGGGGAGAAAAACAAACTGCATCCCACTCCCCTGGAACACCTTCAAGGCCTCAGCGCCCACCAGGAGGTACCTCCCCATTGACGGCCTTTGCCACACTCTCCTGCTGATCATCCGCACCCTGGGTTCCTTCCCATTGGCGGCCCCTCACCTCCTCCCAGAACGGCCACCCCACGAGCATCCAGGAACGAAGCCCTACAAGCAGATCAAGGGCGAACTCCGTGCCAAACCCATCGAAGAGTGGACCCTACAGTCACCCCCTCCACTCTACTACAAGTACAAACCGTCCCTTCTGCCCCACGCATTTATGGGCCTGGACAAGTTTGTGGCTGGTAGGATCCATCAGATGCATGCTGGGAAGAGTTACCTGGCTGCACACACCACTTGGGAGAACCCTGAGGCCCCAACCACATGCCCATACTGTGAGGAACAGGATGAGAGCCTGGACCACGCAATACTACACTGCTGTCCCAAGGTTGAAGCTCGCCTCCTCCATCTCCCTGGACTTGACGACATCAGCACGGAGTCTTCCCTCTGGATGACCATGAAACTTACGCTCGGGTTGTCCAACTATATCAAGACAATGGGAACGGGTTTCCCACCTGCCATGCCAGCCCTTCGGGCGCCGGCTTCTACTACAAACACACTGGACCCTGGATAAGATCGACTCTGGCTGACCTGCCACTTTACTTTCCTTATGTTTTAGTTCACTTTTTTTACAGTATGGGTATTTTGGGTGCTTTAGCTCAGGATTTCGTACGTTTCTTTACTAGCTAGATTAGTCACCGTTTGGGGTGCAGCATCAGGATTGACACTTGGGAGACTGGGGCTGAGAGTTTCTTTTGTTAGCACACTTGATTTACAGTTTTGTTTTTGCCATAGCCCTTACGGCTCCATGCAGGTTCTTGTACTTAACAACAAATATAGGAGACAAAAAAAAAAAAAAAAAAAAAAAAAAGGGATAGAAATATGTGAAAATACGAAGTACGAAAGAAAGAAAAGAATGCGTTACAGATGACATTTTCTTCGCTACACTGGTAAACTTTAGGTTTACCAGTTCGTCTAATGCTAAACCCTTGTCTCCTTATTCCCTCGAAGAATTTCCCCCCATGCTAAGCTGACATGCATCACTTTTAAGCGTGGATAGGTTTTGAGAAAGCTGCCATGGCGGCTTCCTTGAAGGCCTCTGAGAGGGTGGGGTGGGCTATTGGGTAAAGTTAGAACCGCTACCCTCACGAATTTAGAAATGTAGGGTGGAATTTACCATGACTTGTACGCCCAATATCTTCTGACGAAGCACCATATTCCATGGCCAAGACTCCCTCAGCAATCATTTCACCGGCGTTGGGTCCAATAATGTGGATGCCCAGGATCCTGTCAGTTTCCTTATCGGTGATGAACCTGAGTAAGGAGCAGAAACGCGTCAGTAACCCTCCAAAAAAAAGCCCGTATACCACCGGATTCTCGCAAAAACTTACTTGACCATCCCCTCGGTATCCAAGTTGGTCTTTGCCCTAGAATTGGCACTAAATGGAAAAGAGCCAATTTTGTATTCTTTGCCAGTCGCCTTAACCTCTTGCTCGGTCTGGCCTACCCAAGCGGCCTCCGGGTGAGTGTACATGACACTGGGGATAGCTCCATAGTTTACATGACCGTAACCCTTCTTGATGTACTCGACAGCAGCAATTCCTTCCTCCTCAGCCTTGTGAGCCAACATGGCACCGAAGGTAACATCTCCGATCACACGGATGTGCGGGATCTTGGTGCGGTATTCCTGATCGATAACGATGCGACCTCTCTCGTCAACCTCAATACCGACATTTTCAAGACCGAGGCCGCTAGTGTATGGTCTGCGACCAATTGCGACAAGGACGACATCGGCATCAATCTATAACCGGTGGGAATTAGCTCTCATAACCTTAATTTGGTCAACAGAGGGATTAGACAAACAGCTTCAGATTTTCCATCCTTGGCAGATTCAACATTGATCTTGATGTTGTCGGATCCAACATCACCGCCCATAACCTTGGTGTTAAGCTTGAACTTCATTCCCTGCTTCTGAAGAATTCTCTGCATTGTCTTGGCCATCTCGGCATCCATACCAGGACCACCGATGGCTCCAAGATACTCAACAACAGTGACCTCAGAACCGAGCCTGGACCATACGGAACCCTATATATATCGTCAGCACCACCAGCGCCGACACAGCGATGGCCAGAATTTATCCCAAACTGACCATTTCAAGTCCAATTATACCACCTCCAATGACAACCATCTTCTTCGGTACCTCAGTCAAAGCAATGGCACCGGTACTGGTAATAATCCTCTTCTCATCGATCTCAAGTCCAGGGAAGGGAGTTGCCTCAGATCCGGTGGCAATGATAATATTCTTAGCGCGGAGAGTTTTAGATTCTCCACCTTCCAATGGGTTAACTTTTATCTCATGCTCGCCAGTGATAGTTCCAGTTCCCTTAACGTAGTCGACACCGTTCTTCTTGAATAAGAATTCGATACCCTTTGTTAAGCCCGAGACGGATTGTTCCTTCGCCTTCATCATCTGTGTTAGGTTGAGTTTGACATCGCCGACTATACAATAATAAACCCACATTAGTAAATTGACTCACCCCTCACCAAAAAACACCCATCATCAATAATCCTCCCCCTCAATTGATCGAGGAAGAAAGGGGAAAACAAAACAGCGTTAAAAAAGAAATCATACCGTCAATCCCACGATTCTTAACATCGTGCAAAATCTGGTGGTATATATGCGAGTTGTTGAGCAAAGACTTTGACGGAATACACCCAACATTCAAGCAAGTCCCACCAAGAGCGCCACGCTTCTCAACACAAGCAGTCTATACCCCCCACGCAACAAAAAGAGCGAACTAATTAGCCTCGATGTGAATCCCAATTGCTCTCAAAAACAAATTAAAATCCCTCACCTTCAAGCCTTCTTGAGCGGCCTTGATAGCCGCGACGTACCCGCCGGGCCCACCGCCTAAACACTCGTCAACAACCAGCGCATTCCCTCTTGCGGACAGAAAGAAAAAAAAAAACCACATTCCACAGGAAGGGCAAGTAAAACATACCTATAACTACAACATCGTGCTCCTCAGCTTCCGACGCAAGTCCCCTCCTCTGCACAAGCAGGAAGGTGGAGGGGGAGCCATATCCACCACAGCCAGCCTTAGCATTCAAAGGCCGGAGTAATGAGCGAGCTGAATGTCTAGGAACGAAAGACTTCAACATGCTTGTTTAACCTGAAAAAAAAAAGAAACAAATAAAAGAACAGCAATTTGTGGGTATCCCGATGGTATTTTGTTGAAGGGAAAGGAAAAGGGAGGAGGAGGATGGATTCTCGTTTTTTTCCTTTTGGAGGGGGGACTCTTGGAGGGGGGAATGAGGTAAGTGAGTGAGTTGAGTTGAGTGGTGGGCGAAATTCTGATGATTGATTGACTTTGCTTGGGGTCCGGGTTGAGGAGATGGTGGTGGACCCAAGTTTGGAGCAAAGAGCCAGAGGCGAAAGCGGGTCTTGGCGTCACCTGCGATAGCCGGTGCCCGTGTGCCACACGTTTTTTCTTCTTTCTTGCTTTTCCTTCACGTCAATTGTCGATGCTCTAATTGGTTAGTAAGCGGCTAGCCACGGCTTCAGCCACGAGCAACGAAAAGAGTTCGAGTTCCCGGGTTTTCGTTACATCACCGATACCGTAGTTGGAAGGCTTGCTCCGTCGCGTACGATAGGACTCTTCCATTAGACTGCCAGTGACTTACCGTAGCTTGGGTTAGGGCTGGTTTTGTCGTCAGATGAGAACTGTTCGTTGGATGGTGAGCGATACTGTACTGGTATTTTACGATAGGCTTCAGACAGTAAATCATTCAATAAACATCATTTCCTTCCCATAGCCTGGTATATACATGTACATGGCCATATTCACCAAACAAAGTCTGTCCCTGAGGTAATGTCGCCAGGACAAGACAAGAGGATAATTATCTTGATAGTTACAGCTCATATACCCAATATCCCCAGAAACCAGCACCTCTACGGGAGAGGTGTTGGGAAGTTATGAGAAGTGGGTACCGACTGAGAACCACCTCAACTTTCTACCATATAAGTTTACATCCCAGCAAGCACAATCCACCAAAACAATCCTGCACCAATCACAACAATCCCTTCCCTAACATAAAAAGTAATAAAAAAAAACCAATACCCTTCCATACCATACACACTGACACCCCGATATAAAACTGAAAAGGAAAAAAAAAGATAGAAATAATTCACACTGGCAACCTTCCCCAGCCTAGCAACTGTCAACCTTATACATCCCTCTCTACCCACCAACAAACCCACCCACCCCTCTATCCCCAGGCCATCTACTCCTCCATACAATCCTACAATCCTCACCACCCCATATTACCAAACCAACACAAACGAACACACACACCCCAATCCCCAATCCCGAACCCCATCTACAATCCACCCAACCCGTCCAATCGAACCCCCAAATAATCTAGTGAATAAGCCCCCCCCCTTCCCCCCAACAGCCGCAGACGCAGGACAGACTGCCCGCCTCCCGTGAGCCTACTAACGGAAAACCCACGCAGATAATATGCAAAACTAATACTAACTCAGTTACTCCCGAAAAGTATGGTGGGAGGGGGTATATATTAGAAGGCTGACAATAGAGGAATTCTGTTGAGACATCAGGTGCGGGATCTGTTAAAAGTGCTGAAAGTGATCTTGTTCCTTTCTCGGTGGGTAAGAATGCGGTCCTTCTGTGCAGGGAAACCATCTATGAGACAGTACTTTCCGCTTCAAAAGTAGTATTCCACTTAATCTATCGTGATATATGATGGGCTCAGCTCACGTGCCTACCCATTGATCTCATTTAAACTATAGCCACAACAAAAACCGGTAGAACGGCGGATAGGGATCCTCCCAAGGAAGACCGAATACTTGCCACCATACTGCTCGTCGCGCCAGTGCGATAGGGCTACATATAATCTTAGAATTCTCAGAAATTCTATTCATAATTCTCTCACATCATAAGTGATATTCACAAATTCTCACTCGAATCTATGAACAGCCAGCAGGTTAATGCGGGGATGCTGGGTTGACGTAGGAAAGTCCTTCGGCTTCCGGAACGGAGTTTCTGCAGGCACCACACTAACGCAGAAACCTCTTCACCATCACAAGGTACATCTGATTACCAATAATTGATACTGTATTCCAATTCGTTGCTTTCATACAGTACAGCACAACCCAACCCAAAAATACCCAATCACCGTAAACCCATCATAATCATGTGCGTGCATCATTACTCCTGACCTCACAAAACTCCAAACAGTAAACATATCCCCATATTAAATAATCGTAATCGCTCAAAAGACGTCAAGAGGAGCAAAGCAAGGAAGTGGTGGTATACCGCCGCCACCATCATACAACACGGCCATTTCTCCTCACTAATATTATTTCCGGTGAGTCAGATCGTAACCGTTTCGGAGCAGCAACAGGACTTGAGCTGGCACTGTCGATGACTATGACTGTGGGGTCTGCTTTAGGGGCTTCGTATGGAAGGACGTCCTCCGGAAGATTAGAGGTGTCAATATCCCCTTGGAAATTTTTTCTTTTCCCCACCATATCTGGTGAATCGTAAAGTGCTAGCTTCTCGAATGTCCCTAGCATCCCTTCAGCTGCCCAAAGATTTTCCGAAACTCCGTCGATCCTAGACATTTCTTAGCCCAAAACACAGGTGGAGCGGGAAAGGTTATTCCGTACTTTGATGCAGCCCCTTCTTTTATCCGATTGAATCGGCCCTTGCTCATGCCCTCCAACTTGGCCCAGGTAAAGCGTAATCCTTCTCGGAGGAATATTAAACCATGGAACCCAGTCTCGTCTATTCGCTCTTGAAGAATATTTAATAACCATTCTTGGTGACACTTTTGGCGTAGTTCCATGCCAGCTGCAAATAATGGGGCTACACTAAAGAAAGAGTTAAGAATTCTCCTGGATCCTCTTGAGAATAAACACTTACATGCATGCATCAGCCGAAGTCGGTAAACAAGCAAATATACGGAGGAGCGAGTGGCACAAAGATCCTAGGCGAGGTGGAACAACCGGCATGTCAGGATTACTTATCCGGTTGAGCTGAAGCCGGACGCCGATTGCCCAACCATGGACAAGGGCTATAGATCTATGCTGATAGCTTCCCATGGTGATTGAAGTGATTAAAGTTGTGTTGATGTCTTCGTCTTCAGGATTATGGTCCGAAGATTCGGTGTCAAGGGCAGAAAACCAAGGGGGAAGCTCGGCATACCACACATCAAGTTCTTCTTCTAGTTTTGACACTCGATCTTCAATGATTTCTTGGAGTGATTCCTTTTGCTCTAGGGAGGGATTGCCACCGGCTTTAACCCAGAGGGTCCTCCTACGTTTCAATGACCAAGCTTTAAGATAAGTGAGCTTGCAACAGAGCACACAGAGCTTCGAGAAGGCGGCGTCAGCTACCAGAAGGGTTGGGGAGTCTGTTGAAATTGGAACACGAGTGAATGGGTCAACGGTCCACCAATCCTAAATGGATAGAAATTAGTAAACAACAGCCTACCCAGAACTAATCAAGAAAAGTATATCCAACCTTTGTCATAAATGTTGGGTTTCCAGTAATACTTGAGGTAGCCACATCCATTCGATTAAATGCAGCATAAAGGGCTCTCCCCACTGGCGTCATGTGAGCTGCTTTACCTAAGCCGGCGTTAGTGGGTAATCCTAATATTTAGATTGAAAGAGCATCTGATACCTCTAGCTAGTATTATGTCCCTTCCTCCCAACATATGAACACCCATTTTCACATTTTCTCCATTCCAGATCTTAAAAGCACAGAACGTAAGTGGAGGGTCGAAACAATCAGAAACCAAGGGGGAAATACCTCGTAATGACCTAAGATTATACTTGTAGCGAGGAGCGAGTCTTTTGATCTAAAGTTAGGGTCTGCAACAGCTTTAAAGTGCGCCTTTAACGCTTTATGGTAATGTGAAGCAGCATCAACTGCTATTATACGGGGGTCTTTTCTCATCAGCCCTATCTGAATTGCTGCTAGGGCCAATATTCCCTCCATCAACCCTGTCGAATCATACGCCATGGCAGGTATGTATTTTCTGAATAGATCTACGTATGAGGGCGAGGTATCTGCTAATCGCCCCGCTGAGATATCAAGGTAGGCCTGTAATAATTCCCTATTGGTAGGGCTTTCTAAGTTGGCTGGCCGCGGAGGGGGAAGTGTCATTGTAGATGGATTCCAGCTGCGTACACTAAAGTAAGCTACCGTATGCTTGCCACCAAGGTTCATGATAGGAGAAACCTACCCAGACATTGGCATTGTGATTTCATCCAATACCTTTTGCGAGAAGTGAGGAACGCATTCAGGTATTAGATCGAGGACAGACTTTTCCGGCAATATTGGTATTGAGCCTTCTCTTAGAAATATTGGCGAAGATATGGATGTTTGTGAATCAAAGCTAGAAATACTCTCCGGAGGAGAGTCTGCCTCGCTGGAATCTGAGCTATCACTCAGTTGCGTGATCAGGTAGTCGCGCAGCTTCGATGATGCAACTGGGCTGAGAACCGTCTCCCCACTGCTTAACTAAAAAGAAATCAGACACCCAATCATAATATCCTCTCCAGAAAAACAAATCGTACTTACAGAAGGCTTCCGTTTTCTATCCGTTCCCTTCAGCACATCTCGCCGCCGCAGCATCTCCTGCAGGAATGTTTCCACCCCTCCTATGATTTTCACCGTCAGAACAAGCACTGAGCCTTAAAAAGATCGCCCCTAAGAAACGGCAGCCTTCCAAACTTTATTCGCCCAGTTTGCGCACAAGTCTTGCTTATTTTTTTCTCCAATTATTCACTCGGAATCGGGTTCACACCTATTTGGTTTTCCACCTTCCGTAACACCACCGATTCGTTCCCACGCAATAGCTCCACCTCTTCCCCTTCTGTCCTCCCCCACTCGACATCCAATTCTGTAGCAAACTTATGCGACGGAGGTAAGCTTTCCATTGCTTCTGCTTCGTAGAGTGGGTTGCAATTGTCGGTATCGAGAAGCTGGCAAACCTTCAACTGAGGATGGCATTGTCGCCGGTCCTTATTCAGGGGTGTAAATGCGGGCTATTATCCAACGGTTTAATGATTAGATATTGCAAAGTATGTTTTCTTTTCCTTTCGATATGCGTGACTGTAATATACGGTACCTCTGACGGACGGTCAGTCTTAGGTGACTGTAACAGATATGCCCTTAAGAACGAGATAAGTAGCTCCGGAGGAGAATCTCTTCCTTATATAGGTAAAAGGAAGATGGATAATGAACGGAAGCGGGAGTGCGGAAGACACCACAGCCCTGACGACAGCTCTTTTAGCGACTTCCCAATGATTTATCAACACTATTTTTTATTTATTCTATGGGGTTTACCGGTATGGTAACCGATGGTGGCTTGTGGCTGTTCGGTACCTTTCCTGAGGAACAAGAGTAGGGAGAGACAACTTGTGCAGAATAAATTCAACCTCTTTCGGGCGGCTGCAGTCCGCAGCAAGCAGCTAACAGCCGTTATTCCAAATCTTGAAACCTTGAAATGGAAGTCTTATTGGCCGAATGAGGTCGTGTCACAGTAGATGGCCATTTGTAGGGCTGCTGAGGTGCTTCGCCTCTTCCCGCTTTGTAGGTTAACTCGAAAATGCAAAGAGAAAAGGGTGCAGTGCAGTGCAGCAACTAGTACCGTATCAGTGGCTCTTCTCGTTTAGAACCTTGAGGACCCAGAAATCGGTCAAATCTGAGCTGAAATTGGGCTGCATACATACAAGCAGACTACGAATATAGCTCCTTATGCAGAAAAATAAAATAAAGGACGGCGATGAAAAATAAATAAATCGTAATATGTAAGAGGCATTGCTACCGTATCTGTAGAGATAGAAAGCGGCGTGATGAAAGAAGAAGAAAAGGAAGAAATAAAGTGGGGGATTAAACGATAAGGGGGTGAAGAGAGAGAGGGAGAGGGGGGGGGGATGGGAGAGGAGATCATCCCAATCCGGACTTCCTTCTCTCATCATTCACCAACAAACTTTTGTGCTGAGTCTCTTTTTGTGTTGTCTTTGACGCGTTGACCAAGCCATATTTAACCCGCGTTTGCCTATGAGGTTTTTGTCATTGTTTCCCCTTCTCAAATGAATCTGGCACTCTCCAGAATAAGCTCCACAGTCTATCATATGGTGTGACATAGATTTCTTTAGTGGGGCACGATTGTGCGTTTCGAGACTCCTGATTTTCAGCTCCTAAATAGTACAAGACAGCGAAATCAAACGAAGGGATAACTTTAGTTGGTTTTAGTCGAGTTTACCACAAATGGTTGTCTATACTGTACATGAATACAACATGCTGTACATACATTAGTTACATACAAACAAGTACATCAATCGGCATCAGGAAATCATTAAGCCATAGGTACACTGGTACAGTATTAAGATAACCACTCCTCGTCTGACGAAGGAAGGTGTCGCCCGATATTAGTGAAAAATAAAAGGGGATGGAAGAAAAGAGAAAAGATTGAAATCCAAGTAAAAGCGCTGTAACTTAAGACCGTTGCGCCCACCAAATTATCCACACAAAAAAAATAAAAATAAAAGTAACACTCATAACCGGGTGAGAGCCAGACTCGGAACAACGTAAAAAACCATGTGGAAAAGAAGCAACCCGTCATAAAAAGTCATGTTTTCTGGTTAACATGCTGTCATTTCCATAAATCCCGCGTCTCAGGCAGGTACGTGTATCGTAGGCTCATGCACGCTGTTGCTGTTGCTGCTCTTTTCGAAGCGCCCATCCCTTTATTGCCATTACACAAGTTATCCAACTCATGATCAGAACGGTAAATCCAATAATTACCGTGAGGACGAACATTGCATCCCCATTCGCTCGGTCTAGTGCTGCAACTGTGTCTTTGTTCTGCATCGAGTGATATGGTCAGCAATCCCAGATGCTCAGCATTTTTGTGGCTTGTACTACTAGAAACACTTGCAGAACATTGATCGAAATCGAAGGATAGAACTCTCTGGAAATAAACTCACGCTTGCCATAAACACAAGCCCACCAGCCATAAGGCAAAATGACCCGATGATTTCAGTTGGGGGCCTGGATGGATAGTAGGAAGTTAAAGGTGACAGATATAACAGAACGTAAGTGAAAAGCCTGAATACGCCAAACACGGCTAAAAGAGTCCCCCACTGTGCACTCGTCAGTTATCGTGACTTATATAACTGAGTCTAGGTGTACCTGAGTATGGATCTTGGTTGACAGTGCCGAAGATTGGTGGTGCTGGCTCATCGTTATCCCAAGGCAGAATATCACAAGTGCCGGGAGAGGGTTCAGTGACATCTTATGATCCGCAGTATTTGGTCGCCGTGGGGCTTCGACATTATATGGTCTTGTGTTTTCGCCGATTTGAATAATGATGCCCTGGTTCAAGGCGTTCTTTATCCGCTGTGACTCCACAAGCATACCGCACTATTCTGAATTAGTCTTTCTTAATGCAACTTTCTGGGATATTGGAAGACATACAAGGCCAGCTCCAAAGAACATAAAAGCAATCGAGACGTGCTCTAAGTCCCCGTGCGTCCAAGCTCCACCCCATCCAGCAAGATGCTCGAGGAATACATTTGACACCCCATAGGTAAAAATTACGGAAGATTCTATCATCTCAGCTGAGGGTATTCTCGACCTCCACTTGCCGCCATACTCCTGAGGTGGCTTGATATTCCAGGCCTAATCAATAGCACATTAGGAAGTTGCTCCTCCGTCGGTGAGGAAGTGTCATACCCATCCAAGCTCACTGAAAGCACCAAGCCAACGCCCAAGTGTTAAAACACCATAGAGGAAAAATATTCCGCCTTTTATAAAATGTGCAAGTCCATTGAATACCCGATTTTCCATCTATTCAAACAAAAAAAAAATCACTTCGTTAGCCAATTCTCGCAGAAATTGAACAAATTCGTCTCGTTTTGGAATACTGACAAATATCCCGCTTGCGGTCACAATACCGAGTGATATCTGCACGAACCCCAAAACAATCAAAAACCTAGCGATAAGCGAATACAAAGCGTCGCTTATTCTCAAAACCCTGAGTCTGAGCAAAGATGGCAAGCGCCTTAACAAGAACGACTCAAGCCGACTAGTGCTCGTCAAGCGCTCCATCAACGTCACCTTCTCATTGACATGGCCCTCCACAACCGGCAAATCCACACCTTCGAAATTCCCATAGCGATGATTTTCCAAAGATGACGTAGACGGTGATCGAGAATGATATTCATCTGAGCCCTGACCGCTATCAGTAGAATGGCGCTGAAACGTATGTTGATGATGGTGATGATGATGATCCTCCGGGTCCTGCTCGGGGACGGGGATAAACCCGGCGGTTTCTTCCTTTGTACCACCGAGATTTCCCGTACGACGTGAGGACCTAACCGTTCTCCCTATGATCCCCAGGATGCACTGTGCAGTTAATATCCAGATGATGGCCCATCCAAGCTTGTGATGTGAGTTGTTGGGATATAAATCTGGAGTTGCGCTGTTGTAGAGGATTGAGAGGAATGCGCCAAAACCGTGGGTTATGAGGAAGAGTACTTGGGTTGGAAAGTGGTATCTCGAGCCTGCGACTGCAAGGACAACGGCTGGTGGGTGTGTCAATAGGATGATTTTTTTTTTTTTTAAGAAAAATAAAATAAAATAATAACTATTACTGTTAAGAAGACAACGATGGCCTTACCTATGGGCAATATAACGATCCAGCCGATGCTCATAAGAGCGATATGGCCATATAACAGCCCCTTATGATCGGGATGCGCAAAATAGTGAGGAAGTGCATCTAACGACCCCGGAGCTGGAGGAGTATTATGCTCCGAGTGACCGCCCTCATGGCCACCATGATTATGATGGTGCTCCCCACCAGCGGAGACCAATTGTAGAGATGAAACTGTCAGGCTCGCAAGCCAAAATAACACAGCTTGATTCAACATATCTCTCTTTGACACAGTACCGCACTCCCCGGATCGCAAAAAGGTTTGTCCCATACAATTTACTGTGCCGATGGGGAAAGGAAGGGCGAGAAGAAGGGTGGCCTTAGCCAGCTTATATATTTTGAATACCGCAAAATCCCGACTCTAACTCTAATTCTACTGTACTGTAAAAACTCGATACGCGGTCCCTAATGGGGGGTGGGGGCATTTTGGGAATGTTGTGCTGCCTAGGAGTAAAAAAGTTCACAAGCCTTTCCTTAGAAGGAAGCGTGAGCCCGGAACAACGAGGTAAAAAGTGATCCGTGGAAAAACATTGGATTGGACGGGATGACGTCGCAGATCGTTGCAAACGATACTCTAACCACCAAAAGGAATGATGCGAAATGTTACTCAATTATGAGCCATGCCATTCATGCAGCCAAAAATCGTACAGTACAGTACAGTCGCACCTCGCTATCCCGGATGACCAAAATCCGAAGAACCTGTCCGGTTCAATGAGTGATCCGGGACAACGGGTCAAGTTTTGCTGTAAGAAAATTCTGAATTCACGGCATTTCATACGGGACAGCGAGGTATCCGTATTATCGAGTTCCGGGACAGCGAGGTTTGAATGCACACCTCGTACGATACCGGTAGAACGCACTGCACTACTAAACGAGAGTGCCAAGCTTAAAATGCATCTTTCAACAACATGCCCCTCTCTCTAAATACGAAGACGAAAGTACGAGTAATCCTTCGTCACAAAAGCACATGGTTTGTGGGAGAAAGAAAAGGAATAAAATACCCTAATCGGAATAGCGTGTCTTTTTTCTTTTTTTCTTTTCTTTTTTCTTCTCCTCATTCCTTCCAAGCCCAAGATGAACCTAAAAAATCTCCGGGTATTAGTAAGGCTTCATACAGTAGGGCTCATTTGATTTGAAAATGGTGAATTGGTAAATCCATGAGGCTTCACGGTGCTTTCGGATTTTACGGTGTTCCGCCTGATTCGAACCCCTCCGTCTTGGGGTCCGGAACTCTTGGAGGGTTAAGTTAACTGTGAAAAAGTGGCTTTGAACACCTGGGGACCCTCGATCCCATAATTGTCCGATATTGATGTGTGCTGTGTGCCACGTTCATTGGTAGCTGGTTAACTAAACGTAGATTGGAATGCCTATCTGTTTTTGAATAGGGTAATTTGCATTTTCCGATAGTTTCGCAGGGCTTCTCTCTCTTTTTTTTTTTTTGACATTCCATCCATCCTCATGCTTGCTAATCCAACAAACTCCAGATACCGAGAGTTAATGTATGGTAGTCAGCTGAACTATCTGTTACGAAAAAATCACCCGATAAGTTAATATCCAAAGGAGAAGGAAAAGAAAAGAAAAAAAATCTACCCCTCTTCGCGACGCCTTTCTTTCTAGAGACATACATACATTTCTTTTTGATTGATTTCTTTTTGATCTCTTCGCCGGTGCCCCCACCGATATTCTATCGCCGAAAACAAAAAATCTTACCATGTTGGTGTGCAATACCGGTCCAGTACATTATACACATCAAATACACTAGATGCAATGAGCATAAGATATAATTTTGTACACAAGAGCGATTGTACGATACCGGTACTTCTTAAAAAATTAAGAAAAGAAAAAAAAAACTCCACCAATATTTCTAAGCAGACTGCCAAATATTTTTGCTAAGCTACTAGGCCGAAGCGCCCGCTTATTGCTCCCATTTAATGTGTTTGCTCTCAAAAGAAGAGTAGCATAGGAACTCATTACTCAAGCCTTTGGAATGTCGAATTTCAAATGTCGTAGCTCGAACTCCGGCCTGGCGAAAAAGCTTTTCCACTAGTTCTTTCATTACCTGACCTGTGCATATCATAATGCGTGTGGGAGATTGCTCTGCAGTGTTGCGACCACCGTTGTCATGAGATGCAGCGTTTGTTGGTGCTACCCATGGCCTGGTTAACCAACGAGCTGTGAGGGCCGCTACGAGTAGAATAGATAGTCAGCCCATGAGCTTGCTACTTGTACAGGTATATGTCAAGAAATTAAATAGTAATCCTTGTACCCCAAACGAGGTCAGGTAAAACCTAATAGAATAATCAAAAATTCATGATGCAGGAGCTACCAAGAAGTCACCTACATTTGGTTTGGCAGTCATTGCTTAGAAAAGGCGGGTCAATTAAGATCCGATCGAACTTTCCCTTCAGTTCTGATGGCAGTCTGAGAGGGTATTGGAAATCATAGTGTATAAACTCCGGAAACAACTCAAAGCGCTTGTCGAATTCTAATAAGTGGACTTTGATAGAGTTTGGTATCCCTCCTGCTGCCTATATCTCGTATTTTGAAAAGGTTAGCTAATATGAAAATTAAAGAGTCATCTAGGGACCCCCCACTTCATAAATGACCCCCTCGCGGATCCACCCCTCCAGAGATGCGAACACACCTTTAATTCTTGGATTTTCACAAAGACGCTCGGAGCCGAGATGATTCCGACCAGCGTCTCCTCTGTAGCCCCATCAAGAATCTCCTCCGCGAGCAGCTCCGCTGTGGCAGAATCATACCAGAACTAGGGCAGAATTTCAGATCAATTTCTTTCACTAATGTACTATGCAGGATATTACGGAAGGACGGAGAAGAAAGAAAAAAAATCTCTCTCTCCCCCCCTCCCTCCCAACTATCCGCAGTCTTCGAGTTTTCACACTCTCACCTACCTGGCTCTGTTGCCAATCCTCCTCAAAATCCTCCATGGTAATAATCTTCTGTCTTTCCTCATACTCCTTCTCCAGCGTAGCCTTTAGCTCCTCAAAGCGTTTCTGCCGCTGATCTTTCTCTGCGAGGAACGAGTTCAACGCTTCGAGCGCAACTGATGAGAGTCTGTGTAGCCCACGAAACAATAATTAGTCGGCGGGCTCAAATACACAAGTGCAGTTGGAGAGAGAGAAATATACTGGAGCTCATCATCACTATCATCTTCCACCTTGCTGGAAGACATCGAGAAAATTCTTTTCAAGGAGAAGCGAAAAGAAAAGAATAAAAAATGTGTGGGTTACGGTTGTATTTGACTGTGGTTGGTATTTCTCAAAAGGCGCACAAACTGGAAAACCTGAATTAGTTCGAATGCGGTTAGTGGCATTTTTTGTGTAAGCCATTACCACACGATAAGGTTATGAGGAACTCATCGCCTCGATGGTTGCCAACTGTGGGACAGATGTCGAATCCCACATGAATGCAAGAAACTTAATAACATCAACCACTAGGAAATAACCACAACTCTAAGAGAACCTTAAATAATTACAGTAAAAATACCAATTTCTGAGATTGACGATGTATGTTGACGAGTGATGATTTGTGATTCCTCATTTTTGCAGCACCCATGTCAAGATAGCCTGTAAAGTATACCTTCACAATTGATGGCCCAAAATGGCCCGCAATGCCTCTTTGAAGATCTTGAGCTCAATAACATCTCAGTGTCGCGAAGAGGGTAGATTACTCGTTTCGTGTGCAAGAACAGCGTTCGTTAAATTACCATTGCAGCATCTACCGTACATACACTACCAGTGCTATTTGGCCATTGACTGGATATTACCATATGGTGCTCGAGATTTAAAGTGTGGTAAACTCTTTCCTATAGGTTTTTTGAACTACTCGCCTCACTATTCACTGACGCCCAGATTTGAAGGTAAGTTGAGCCTGTTGGCAGCCTCATGATTTCATAATGTTGAGTCTAGCATTCTTGTATTCCAGGGTTTACGAAGCCTCACAAGGCCACCCATTAACTAAGCCCTGAACGGCCTCATGACAGGCGCATCTTTGTGGATTTTTATATCAACTTTTGATACTTAACCAGATGAGCTCTCCAAACCTTCGCTTCGGGTTTCGTTAGAAAAGTGAGTGTGACGAGAGATATGGCCGGTAACCTTAGCAAGAGATTGAAAAACTGGGGTAACCAAGATTTGACGGAAATCTGGTGCATCTACAATGCACTATGGATCGTCGAACCCTGGTACTGTAGCTCACGCACTCAGTCCCGTTCTCCCCTTTCTCCCGACAGATGGGATCAGGGTTAGGTATTGAATGCTACTAGGCATCGATTCTCGATTTGGCAGAGCGCCAGGTTCAGGGATATTTTCAGCCTCATTCCCGCTATGAGACACATTTCGTGCGCGCGCCGTGGAGCCCCGTAACTTCGCACTCGGTGAACCACCGTCTCTCATTCCCCGTTGTGAGAGCAAAATAGAGAGAGTGAGAGAGTGAGAGAGTACCGCTGCATCTGCTACGACCAGATCCCTGTGCTCGAGTCGCCGCTTCCACCCCCCTCCCTTTACCGCGTCACTACCAACCACACACACACACCTCTCATACCTCTCACACCCATTATCCACCACCCCACCCCCCGGACACGATTGTCCACCACCACCATGAGCCCCACCACTGTATTGAAGCGCCCGCAGGCCCCTTCTGCTTCCGCGTTGTCAGGTTCACCAAAAGCTGTCAAAAACGGCAAACCTCATGCTAACAGCTCAGTCGCTCCTCTAGCTTATGGTTGTGGTAGGTCTCCTATTTCCTCTTTAGTCCATTAAAGCTATCTCTAGCTTCATTAGATATATCGGAAAATTAACTCGTATTATTCTTCTCGCGCAATAGATCATATCAAAAAGGCACTACAGAGCCCTGCGGAAGGTAGCAGGATTAAAAGTCTTTACGGTGGTGCCACTCGTGTGGCTTTGGATTCGAGCCGGACACATGCGCAAACTTGTGTGAAATGCAAGTTTCTCATTACGAGAACCTTTCTTTGCATGCAATGTCCGTATATATACTGTCCCAAGGACGCAGAAGCTCACTCTAAGGAAAAGCGTCATTTTTTTGGTTAGTTAGGCCCAGACTTAACGAAGTAGGAAATCCATTGCTCGAATTCTGATACTGTGGCTAGGTATTGATTCGAGAAGCGGTCATGTTTACTGCTTCCTTTGCCAGGACTTCATATATGATCCCACATTGGAAGATATTAGGATGGAAAAGGAGGTAGCTATGGAGGGGGGTGGTATGTTATCATCTCTCCGTAGATTTTACCTTCCACGATTTCACTCTACGAAGGATGACTGCTTTCTGTTGGTACTAATGGGTTGAATGTGTGTAGCTCGAAAAAGGAGGCGCTTGGATGATGTCAAACCCTCATCCGAAGATCTTAAGTACATCGAGACGAATACAACACTTGCACCTTGTAGAGCTACAGGTCTCAGGGGCTTTCTCAACATGGGCTCTACCTGCTTCATGAGTGTTGTATTGCAGAGCTTGATACATAATCCACTGGTCCGAAATTTCTACCTGGCAGATGGTCATAAACCTAAGGAGTGTGTACAAACCAACTGCATGAGTTGCGCCATGGAGGAAGTGTTTTCCGAGTTTTTTGCCACAGATAAAACAGATGGGTTTGGACCAGTCAATCTCCTCACAACTTCATGGAAGTGCGAGCAAGTATGGACTTTGATCTTTGAGGATCTCATTTGGTGTTATTTGCTAACCAATATGAGTAAATTTAAAAGACATTAGCTGGATATCAACAGCAAGATGCTCATGAATATCTCCAGTTTCTTCTGAATCAGCTACATGCAACCAATGGCGGGAACTCTGATACCAAGACGGAACCATGCAAATGTATTATCCATCGTGCCTTCTATGGTAAACTTCAGAGCGATGTGACTTGTGAGGGATGTCAGAATGTCACAACAGCTGTCGATCCGGTTATGGACTTAAGCTTGGACCTGAGAAAAAAGGATAAGAGGAAACTAGACGCCCCGAAGAGTGAAGGAGAGGGGGCCATGCAAACTCTACAAGAGTGTCTTGAGCGGTTTACAAGCGCAGAGAAACTAGGAATGAATGAGTATAACTGCGGAAATTGTTCTGGTCATCAAGAAGTGGCTACAAAGCAGTTAACAGTCAAAAAATTACCACCTGTACTATGCATTCAACTCAAGGTAGGTTTTTGCAACAAACCCAATAACTCATGCTTGGATACTTATATTCCTGGATAGCGTTTTGAACATGGCTCCACGAAATCATCAAAAATTGATACCAAAATACGATTTCCCATGCAGCTAGACATGACCCCTTACACGACACGTGCAAAACAGAAAGGAAAAGACGGTTCTACAGATAGTGGTCCTAAATCCAGCCTTAAGGGTCATGGGCCTTACTCGTACGACCTTCTCAGTGTTGTTGTTCATACAGGCCAGATTAACTCTGGTCATTATATAAGTTTTTCACGTGAAAATGGACAGGTTTGTCATATCATTCCCCCTCCAAATGCCTAAAGATATCCTATCTACTTACACACCTTTCCAAATCACATTCCTCTCCCTCCGTCCTTCTCATTTTTTTGTCGTTTCTTTTTTTGGTTCCTTAGTGCTCACAAGAAGGGTGCTTGCTTGTCTTTTGCACGAGTACGAAGGGACAAAAGTGGTTTCGTTTCGATGATAGTATGGTCACACTTGCTACTGAGAAACATGTTCTCTCGGCGAAGGCATATCTGCTTTTTTACATAATCCGGAGCTTAAGCTAAGGTATTGTCGGCATCGAATTGGGATATAGGAGAGGAGGAGAGGAGCAAACGGCATTGTTATTTAGGCGAGGTTTGTCAGCAGCAGAGACCTGCCCGGGTTGGGATGATGAATCTTTTCAAAGGTGAATTACATTTTTAATATTGTTTCGGGATGTTTGAACTAGGCTGCTTGTATATTCTAAGGCCGTGGGCTTTGGCGTCGAGGTTTTTGTATGTCTATTTCATTTTTTGTGGTGTTGCTTTTGAGTCACAGTAGTTGCTTGTTTTATCACGATAGGTTTAAGTGTGCATACCCTAGCTGTGGGATACTCATCAGGTTCACTGGATACCAATAGGAGGAGGGGCTATCTTGTTGTTACAATCGTTTAGATTATGAAATTTCATTAACTGCTCTCAATCCATGCAAAAAAATGAGCCAATGACTTGAGATGAAGGAAACCACTGCTGATATCAACAGAACGAATATGCTAAAGATGCCCCTACCTATTGTACTGTACAGTGCATCTAAGTAGTATCCCCCACCCTCCTCTACAAACTCGGGCGATCGGCCAAGAACCACTTTCTCTGCCCCCCACAATCCTCCTTTTTCACCTTCCCTTCCCCCTCCAACTTTTCCAGAACCTGCACAGCACCCTTCGCCGCCGCGAGGCGTAACTCCGGGCCAACAGAGGTATAAATCACATTAACAATATCCAGCGCGGTCAACCCCAGGTCTCCGCCAACAGCCCTCATCTTCTTATCCTCCTTCCACTCCTCCATAACCTTGACAATCTGCTCCTCCCGGCGCATGCGATGACGGATATACTCCGAAATCTTCCTCTTCGCATCGGCAATCACAGCGCCATGTCCGGGATACGCAACGCCGACCATACCCTGATCCAGCATGCGCTGCAAGCTCTCCATGTAAGCGCCCAAATCCGAGAAGACCGTCGTGCCATGCCCCAGGACGTTATCCCCCGTGAATATCGCGTCCTCTTCTTTGAAGAGGAAGCACATGTGGTCGAATGCGTGGCCGGGTGTGTGCAGCGCTCGCACGGTTGCGCCTTCAACCGTGAATACCTGCCCATCCTGGATCTCCTCTTGCCCGTCGTCCGGGGAGTTCTTGTAGTACTTTGTGCTCGGGCTTACCTTGCGGAGGTCCCTGGACCCTGTTACGTGGTCTAGGTGCCAATGCGTTAGGAGCGCTTGCGTCACGACGGCGTTCTCCTGCTTCAGGACTTCGCTGAGGGTTTCTATCCAGATGGGTATTCCTTGGCCTGTGTCGATTAGGAGACGTTCGCGACCGGTGCCGAGAAGGTAGGTGTTTGTGCCTTGGAGGTGGTACTGTGGCGGGGGATTGGGATTGGTTAGCCGAGGTTTTTTTTTTTTTTTTTTTTTTTTTTTTTTTGGGAGAGGATTTGGATTGTGGGGGAGGGAAGTACTTTTGAGGGGTTCCCGCCTAGAATTCGGATTACTCTTGGTGTTAACCGCTCTACGGCGGGGAGGTGTGGGAGTGCTGCTAGTTGGGCTTCTAGGTACTCGTGGTGCCCGCGAGCAATTGCCATTGCGGCTTTGGGGAGTTTGGGACTGAAGAGGGTTGCTGTTCTTGAGAAAGCCAGTTGGGCGAGGGTGGGTTTCAGTTAGATTTTATGTTTCTTTGTTTGGTGGGGTAGTTGTAAGATATCTTATCGTGGGGTGGTTTTGGCAAGTAAAGTTGGCGAGAGGTTGTATTATAGATAGATAGATGCAATGAGAGGATGGCGGTTACGATGGTTTGTTTCTGGGACCTTTTGAGCTGTATGAATTATTTTCCTTTCAGAATTATGACCGCTGCGCAACTGGTGAAAAAAGGGTTCAGGGCCCTTTCGCGAGGGTTTTCCCTTCCAAAGAGTTCTTTGTATGTAGGGACTAGATAAACCCTGAAGCAGTGTTTACTCATACTTTCAAACAATTCCAACCTCGGCATCGGGCCAGAGTTTTTTTTTGATAGCCGCAACGTCACACGCCCACCACCAATATTAAGCTTGTTTGAACAGTAAGCCCCGAAAAAGGTCACTTTTCGGAGAAGATACCTTCCAAATGCACGATATAACAGGGTCTTACCCGTCGTGATTCAAACACCCTGCGTTGTGATTCTATGTACACATTTCTACGGGATATATGTAGAAGAAGAAAAACGCACTCCCTAAAGATAATGACACAAAGACCCCTCTACCTCCTGTCCCCTCTCTCTAAAGATCCTGCTGTACATGAAGGTACTGCTTTTCCAGCCTCTTCTCTTTCTCCGTCATCGGAGGTAAGTCGAAGTAAGCAGCGGAGCTGTGGAAACCAGGTTAGTAGTGACTTTGGGACCAGTTTTAATCTTTAAGGCTTACCGGTAATGTCTAATGTATTGGAACATATCTGCCTCAATATCTGTGGGTTCTATGCCCAAATCCCTGAAGGTCTTGGCAGTAGCATCAATTTTGTGATCAATGTACTGCCTTTCGATTTCGTCGGGGGAGATTGTGGGCCACCACAAGTAGTCTAGTGCAGAGGCAAGTATTTGGAATGCTTTCTTTGGTAGATTGATATGACGATGTGTCTTGTGAACGATCTTGTCGACCATTTGTGCAATTTCCTTGAGCGTGTGTTCCTTGGGGCCATAAAGCTCAAATGTTTGACCAGCCGTAGCATCATCGTAGGCAATAACTTCGAGAGCTTTCCCAACATCAATTACCTGTCAAATGTCAGCACTGAGTTCATATACCACATAAACCTTAAGTATGGAATCATATGGAACCATATGGATTCATTCTAGGAGGCTCTTACATGTACGGGTCGCATCTTTTGCTGCATGGAATTGGTAGTGAAGATATTTGTTGCGCCAGCCAGTCTGTGGAGGAATTTATCTTCAAACCCATACATGGGGCCTGGCCTAACGATAGTTGTCTCCGGGAAAATTGCGCGGGCATCTTCCTCAGCTTGACCCTGAATGTCTTCGTCAGATCATCATGTTGGCTGTAGGTTGAAGGGTGTATAAACCAACTTTAGTAGCATAGTATTTGGAAGGCGAATTCTTGTCAGCATTAAAAGAAGAAACCTGAATGAACCGGTCAACATCGTATTTTGCGACAGCCTCCGCAATCCTCTGAGTACCCTCGACGTGGACGTCCTCGTAAGTGAAATTCCTGCCCGAAGTCAGCAGGCCTAACTTTTTGTGTATTTCTAGGGGGCAAACTTGGTAGTATAATCTCTTCCGACCAAATTGAAAACGATATCAGAATGTCGCACGCTCTCCTCAATCGACGGCGTGTTTCTCATGTCCCATTCCTATCTTTCTATATTAAAAATGAATCCTGGAATGCTGTGCAGGCACACACACCATGAAAACAACTCTGCCCAAATCTCCCGTAACTTTGAGGTGACGCTTGGCCATCTCCTCCCGGTATGGGACAACAACGGTACATCCCGAACGAGCTATATGATATCAACCCATCAGCGGAAATCCTTAACTTCGAGGAATTGGTCCCATATATACCAAGCCTGTTCACAATGTATCTTCCGAGAAAGCCGGTGGCCCCAAATACAGTCGCAGTATGTCCTATATATTGGATGAGCATGATGTCGAAACCTAGTTTACCGGTGATGAGACAAACCTCCGATTGACGACCTATTCGTTTGGTGTTAATTGAATCCTTCAGTTGAAACAAATTATAAACAGAAACTCATAACATACCTGCCACCCCCCGGAGTCCGAAGGATAGGCTTGCCGGTCCTTGTAATAACGATATCATGAATCGCTCTCCTCATAGGAGGGGCAACCTTGAACAATTGTGTCTTCATTGTGATATTCCGTGGCAAAGTCGAAGAACACCTCTGCATAGCAGCGGATGTGAGTTGCAAGATGCAGAGATAAAATGCGGGAATGGAAGACTTAAAGAACCTATCGCTAGCTAGAACGGTAGGCGGGATGTCTGATAATTAGAGGCCGGGGTTTCACGGATCTACACTTCTTAGTCAGCGAGTCACGTGGAAATATACCATGTTCGACGTCTTCCTGCGGCTCCGTCCACTGGGCCTAGGGGACAAGAAGGTGGTAGGAAAGCATTCGACGACCAATTCTCCCATCCGCAGCTTCCATCCATCCATCAACCCTATCCATTTCATATCCATCTCCTATCTACTGACTGGAAGCTTCTCCATTTCTTTACTAAAAGCGAATCATGGATCTCGACCCAAAACCCATTCCCGAGTTCCTTGCCCAGCAACGAGATGAAGTTGCCCCGCCTAATCTTCAGAGCTTCTTCTTGGAATTTGAAGATTTCTGGGAACGCCGCTTATGGCATCAACTTACCGAAGCTCTTCTGAATTTTTACGAGAACCCAGAGAGTGCTCCCCAGCGGATTCCGATATACAAGCATTTTGTCTTGTCATTCTCGGATAAGATCAACCAGTTGAAGTTCGTAACTCTAGGATTATCAGCTGCTAGGGAGAGCAAAGGTTAGTTTATTGTTATTTCTAAAACTTTGAACCTGATTCATTTGATGATGAACATGCGCTGATGAAGGGATGATAAACCAGACAACGATGAAGCCCTGGAGTTTCTTACTACGATTGCTACAAAGGTCAACAAGCCCGCCTCCAAGGATGCCTATGTCTATGCTACAGTCGAAGTTGCTAGGGTTAAGCTACTTCTGGGAGATATGGAGGGTGCAAGGAAGGCATTGGACGAAGCCGAAAAGAATCTGGAAACATTTGATTCTGTGGAGTCTGTTGTCCACGCTTCATTCTACCGCGTGAATGCCGACTACTACAATGTAAGACGCTTCTTCAACGTGCTTATCTAATAGCATTCTAATCCGTCTCTAGGCCAAGCTCGAATTCGCCGCTTACTACAAGAACGCACTCCTATACCTTGCCTGCGTAAATGTCGCCGACTTGAGCCAGAAGGAGCAACAAGAACGTGCTTATAATCTTGCTATCGCAGCTTTGTTGGGGGAGTCAATATACAACTTCGGAGAGCTGCTTCTACACCCCATACTCGACTCGCTGAAGGAGACTGAACACAGTTGGCTTCGCGATCTTTTATTCGCTTTCAATGCCGGAAATCTCACTCGGTTCCACGGACTTAGTGGTCATCTTTCCAAACAACCTCTTCTCCAGGGCCGGTCCTCATTTCTTCGTGAGAAGCTTTGTTTGTCAGCTCTCACCGAAGCCGTCTTTCGTCGGCCCCCGCATGACCGTGCCTTGAGCTTTGCGACTATTTTAGAAGAGACCCAAGTTTTTCCCGAGGAAGTTGAGCATCTACTCATGAGGGCGTTGAGCTTGGGGCTTGTCCGTGGTAGCATCGACCAGGTGGCCGAGGTAGCTAGGATCTCTTGGGTACAGCCGAAGGTATTGGATAAGGAGCAGATCGAGAATATGAAGCAGAGGTTGATGGAGTGGGACGGCAGTGTCAATAAACTGGGCAACTGGATGGAGAGCAGGCTGGTTGCCGGAGCATAGATTAATACCGTGTGTTTCTACAACCAGTTTACATTACTGTAGAATATACTTAAAAAAAAGCTGGCTTTGCCTTGCCGAGGGCTGTATGGAGATGCTTTTGTTCTTTTTAAAGTGATTTGCACAAGTTGATGGCACTACCTTAGCTATCTTGTAACCCCGGAAAGCATATGTTACAGATGAAAATTAACTAGTCTAATACCCCCCTACGATTTCCTTGTAAAGTCCTTGAAATCCGAATCCTCAAACTCCACCTTTCCATCTTTTCTCACTGTAACCATTTTCAGACCTTTATGATCCACTGCTGAACTACTGGCCGGGAGTAAAGGCTTGCTAGGGGGTTTTGATGCCGACCCAACAGCCTCCCCAGCAATATGTTCCGGGGGTTCGAAAGCTCCCGGTTGAACAGCGGCTGCTTCGCTCACATCTTGAGACCTTATAGTATCAAAAATACGTGCCGATCTTGATTGAAGTAGAATTGTCCCAGGGCCCTCAAATCGTACAAATAGCTACAGATGACATATTAGCAAATCCTAAACCTAGAAGTAATTGAACTCACCCTATCGCCCCATATCGTGTGCCTCAACCAAGTCCTGAACTTAAAGAGAGCTTTAGTGAAAGCCTTAGAAACCACAGAGTTCCGTATGACCCTAATGAACTCAATCTGAGGGAGTAATCGGCTGAGATTGAGTTGCGGGACTTGAAGACGTATTGAAGTTGAACAAAGCCTATGAGGTGCCGGTCGGAAAGTGTTGCTGACAGAATATGCTAGGAGACTTCCGGGATGTACGACGAATTCCTCGCCAGCTTTCAGGGTGACTTGATAGATTTGTCCCCGGCCTACTAGTGCGACGAGGCCTCTACCTGTAAGCTTGGAGTTTCCCCAGTGGGCGAGACTCTTCGATTATTAGCAACTTTCTTATTCTCACTACTTTAGGAAGGGATACCGAGGTGTAATACCATTCTTGGACTGACTCTAGGCTTTACAGATATTGAATGACCAGTCCATGCGAGCAATGCATCGTTCTGGGTCACCATCCAGTCGGCTTTTCCATCCAATTCGACGACGCCGAAGGTTGTATTGGGTGAGTTTGTTGATATTAGGCATGTGAGTGGGGAAGTGGAGGATATCTGCGACCGGCAATTCTTTTAATATTTGATTATGCATTTGAAGATTGATTTTGATTGCGAGAGGCTAGGCTGACCTTTTGATAGAGGAAGGGTATCCGTAGAAATGCCCGCCGAAAGGGCTCGAGCAATGATAGAGTTGAGACTGACTATGAGCACCATCCGTTAATGATTCGCCCTATAAAAATCAGTAATATGATGGGATCTTTACATTCTCCGTCTTTCCATTAATACCTACTAAAGTTCCTCTCCGTGAATACAATACCGAGGATGCCGGTAATGCCACAGAGAGCATCGAATATGGAGCTCCCAAGACCTCGAATTTTACATCTAAATCATCCCACAAAACCAATCAGTCCCACTCCAACTGAAATACCCAGCTCACCCAACTAACTTACCAGCAGGAAAAGGCCCAGCCCCGCTGAGTTTTGGGATAGATTGTGTCTGTTCGGACAAGTCAAGAAACCCGTCGAGGGCAGTGGTTGATGGAGTGGCTCGGATGTGCGCATATCGATTCGAGCAAGGACCTAATCGTGCAAGGGCGGGAGTAGATAGGAAGGATCGCGCTGTAGGGATAAACAAGGGGTTCAGTCGACGGGCTGCCATGGTGCAATTGATGGCGGGGTGATCGGATGAAGCTCGTGAGCTTCAACTCGCCCGGAAATGTTTGTGCGCAGTGGTGTGGATGCTGCAGATCCCTAGACGCCCTCCGTCATTTCTTAAGTCAACAGCAACTTTTTTTTTTCTTCAAAAGATATACTCGGCCCAAACTAACAGCGATTTCTAAAGATGTGACTGGAGATAATTCGAAGTAATTACAATTATGATAAACATGCTCTAATTATCAAGAAATACTCGTAGATAATGTATTGAGCTTTTGGCCGGAAAATCTCCCCGGCGGCAGGATTGGGGGGGCCGGTAGCGGGGCGACCTCACCATGCTGCTCTTGACTGGCGTCATTGTACCTGAGCAGGAGCCACAAGCAGAACTGGGCCCTTAACTCTGCCCCTCCCCTTCTTCTTTCTCTTCTTCTTATTATTCACCCCATCCTACCCTATTCCTTACCCTCAACCAAGCTTAGCTTATGCCATGTGAGTAATCTCAATTATAAGTTTTACCATTCCCATTACTACTCCCATTACTATTCCCCCCTCAACCTACACTTACTGAGATTCACTATAGAAACTTCAGAATGCTCTCCCCTTGCCTCCTTCGCTCAATTGCGAGGGTGGTCCCAGGGCGTAGTTCGTCGTTACTACTCTCTCGGGATGCCACACGACTCTACCCACTTCGATTAGGGCGAAGCTTCGCCTCAACTCGATTTTCATTCCAAAATGAAAGCTCCGGCCCAAACAAAGGTCTTCCGAAGTTTACTCAGGCGGAAAAAGACCCTGTACCAATCGCAAACAAACTAATGCCCTCATCATCTATTACGAAAACTCCAAACTTACTCGGAGAACCAACCTTAACCACTCAGGACCAACGGAAAGCAGATTGGGGAATTATAAAGGAGATGTCGACCTATCTATGGCCAAAAGTACGCTTCTTCAAAGTCACCGACACTCGGGGGTTTAAATACTGAGTGGCGATTGTATCACAGGACAACCTTGGTGCCAAAGTCCGTGTAGGACTCTCGCTAGCTCTTCTCGTCGGTGCAAAGGTCTGTTTTCTACATGTTTTTCAAATTAATATCCCACTCGTACATAATCTAAGAAGGGCAATCAATTTATTAGATTTTAAACGTCCAAGTACCATTTTACTTTAAGACTATAATCGACTCCATGAACGTGGACTTTTTGACTCTTGGAGGAACAGTATGGACCGCGGCGGGGTCTGTAATAGTAGCATGTACGGAGTCTTCCTTAACTTCTTTTCCCTTTTCCACCAAAACTGTGAAAGATATCGGGCATTAAAATCAAAAGATGGCCTCGCCCGAATAGGATCAACTGCTTTCCAAGAGATCAGGAACGCTGTGTTTGCCAATGTTGCACAGAAGGCTATACGAAAAGTTGCCTGCAATGTTTTCGATCATTTGCTCCGATTAGACCTTAATTTCCACCTTACCAGACAGACTGGAGGTTTAATTAGGGCCATTGATAGGGGAACTAAAGGGATAAGCTTTTTGCTTACTTCGATGGTTTTTCATATATTTCCTATATTCCTTGAGATATCCATGGTTTGCGGGATATTGGTAAGGACCTTACCAGTCTTATTGTTGAGACCCTGACATCAGTTGAAAACTTTTAGACTTACAAATTCGGACCCAATTTTGCTGCTGTGACCGCTGTTACCATGCTGGCCTATACAGTATTTACAATCAAAACGACCGCATGGCGAACAAAATTTAGAAAACAAGCAAACGCAGCTGATAATAAGGGAGCAACTGTGGCAGTTGATTCATTGATCAACTATGAAGCTGTTAAGGTTGCGATCACTCGATTTTCAACTTGTGCCCTAACCCCTAGCTGACAAGTACGCAGCATTTCAACAACGAGAAGTACGAAGTGGGCAGGTATGACAAGGCTCTCAAAGGCTACGAGAGCGCATCTATCAAAGTAGCGACATCCCTGGCTTTCCTAAACTTGGGACAGAATGTCATATTTTCCTCAGCTTTGACTGCGATGATGTACCTTGCTTGTCAGGGTGTGATTGATGGAAACTTAACCGTCGGTGATCTAGTTATGGTGAATCAACTTGTCTTCCAGCTCTCGGTTCCCTTAAACTTCCTTGGTTCAGTATACCGCGAGTTGAGACAGTCCCTTATGGACATGGAGACTCTCTTCAACCTGCAGAAGGTGAACATTGCAGTTAAAGACAAGCCCGATGCGAAGCCGTTGGAATTTAAAGGCGGCGAGATTAAATTCGAGAATGTGACTTTCGGATATCACCCCGACAGGCCGATTCTGAAAAACGTCACGTTCACGATCCCAGCCGGGAAAAAGACAGCGATTGTTGGTCCTAGTGGTTGCGGGTGAGTTCTCATGATCGGTTTAATCATCAATCATCATTCACATTTACTGAACTCCTAGATAGAAAATCAACCATCTTACGACTTCTCTTCCGATTCTACGACATCCAGGGCGGAAGGATCCTTATTGATGGCCAGGATATCAGAGATGTCACCGTGGAATCACTAAGGAAAAGTATCGGCGTGGTACCCCAAGATACCCCGCTGTTCAATAACACTATCGAGCATAACATCCGTTACGGTCGAATAGACGCAACAGCAGAGGAGGTACTGCATGTCTCTAAGAGAGCAAGAATCCATGATATAATTTCCAGTTTCCCGGAAGGTTACCAAACAATGGTTGGTGAGCGAGGAATGATGATCTCAGGTAACTAGCCCCCAATCACAACACAAAATCACTGGGACCAAGTACTGACGCGAGATACTCCGATAAACAGGTGGTGAAAAGCAACGCCTCGCAGTTTCGCGTCTCCTCCTAAAAGATCCACCACTGTTATTCTTCGACGAAGCCGTAAGTCCCTCAAGTTAAAGTTTCATGACGCTCACACAGCTAACTTAACGGTTTTTATAACAGACCTCCGCCCTAGATACCCACACCGAACAAGCCCTCTTGGGAAATATCTCCTCAATCCTAAAAGAGAAAGAGCGAACAAGCGTGTTTGTTGCGCATCGCTTGCGTACCATTTTTGACAGCGGTGGGGCCTCCCCTTTTACGTTTTCTTTTTTTCCCCCCACCCTAATCCCTACCTCACGCTTCTAGAAAAAGACCGCTGACTGACCGTGATAATTTGTCCGCGAAAACCACAGATCAAATTATAGTTTTGCGAGATGGCTCGGTTGCAGAACCACCTGGAACACACGAGCAGCTTATCAATTCCGGCGGTGTTTACAGTTCGCTTTGGGCAGGTGAGTTTTTTTTCTCTTTTTTTCATATCTTATCCTGATGGTGTGTGATTGGATCCTGGTTGACGAGGGTTTGGTTGGTTTTGTTGCAGTGCAGGAGACAACACCCGGAATTGAAGTTGAGGGGGAGGGGATGAGTAAGAGCAAAGTGAAGGCTAAGAGAGGACCGACGATTGGGGTTTGAGTCTTTGAGGGTTGATTACAAGTACTGTATAAGTACGATGGTTTGGTATGGAAGAGGATGGTAGAAGTATGAAGTGAAGTGATAGACGATAGGGTACCATGGTACTCATGGAAACTTTGAATAATTCCTTCCGCTATGATTACATTTTTATATACAGTACTGCACACGCGAAGCGAATGAAGCCATGACGATCAAAACGTGGGAATAAAAAATGCACTGCATGATGAGACTTTTGTATTCTAATCACTCTGAGTTCCTGCGCTGCTAGGTAAGCTCGCGTACAGTCGCACCCCGTTGTCCCGGATGGCCAAAATCAGGATCTGACCGTCCGGGACAGTGAAGCATCCGGGACAGTGAAATGGTGGATAAAAATCATGCTTGAAAAAACTGGAAAATGAGTGATAATTATGTTGACATGACTCCTGGCTATTCCACATATGGTTTAGATGCAGGGAAGAGTGGAAGGTCAGCGAGGCAAGTGAAAAGGGGAAATTTAAGACCTTTCAATACTGAACTTGAATAAAAGGACATTATTGCAAACGACCACCTTGAAGAAGAGGATTTTTCTGTGAACAATCAACTCAACTCAGAGCACACTCAATGCCACCAGCCAAGCTTACCTACGGAGGCAAAAAGCCGAAGCCACTACAGAAGCTGGGTCTAACACCACTGCAGAAATATGAGCTCTGTTGCCTTCGCCAAAAACACCCAAAATTGAAGCTTTCAAGCTTTGCTGCACTCGAGGAATGCCCCCGTTGACTAGATAGATGATGTATGGCAACCCAGAATCTTTCAGATCACTTAAAAAACTGGGAGAAAAGTGTTGCTGAAGGTCCTCCAACTGGTAAGATTTACTCTATCTCATGTTGTTTTTTTATGCCCATATCTGTTTGTTCTAGTGAAGGAGGCAGTAAATAATAGGAAATAATATTTATAGGTCCTGGTGCCAATAAGCAAAATAATCGTGCTTCTTGTTTTCCTATACTGGAGCACCTCTTATCTATCTGGATTGATGCAGCTGAGATTTCTTTGGTATCAGTAACTGATGAAATTATAAATGCTCAATCTAAGATGATAATGAAACTACTTGTAGAGTGGGAAGTGGATGAGAGTTATGAGCATTTTGATGTTTCCTCTGGATAGCTCTATAGGTTTAAGTCATGGTTTCAGATAGGAAGACTTGTTCGACATGGTCATTCTGCAGAAGTTAATCAAAGTGAACTTCCTAGTGATCGTGCCACTATAGCTCAGCAGCTCTCACAGTTTAGTTCTCACGATATTTACAATGCAGATGAGAGCGGTCTAGTCTTCAACAAACAGCCTAACTCATCCAATGTCCGGCTTGCACCAAACAAGGCCCTAAAAGGTGGAAAGGACGAAAAGACCCATATTACAACTTTTCATATTGTCAACCAAGCTGGTACAGACAAGAGAAAGCTCTGGGTAATAGGAAGAGCTCGGACTCCGAAGGCCTTTCGACAAAATCACATCAATGTAGCCAATTTGCCAGTCTTCTATAGGTTCAACAAATGGGCCTGGATGCTTAGTAGATTATGGTATGAGTTTCTTCGTTCATTGAATGATGAGATGCATATCCAGCATTGTCATATTGCCCTTATTTCTGACAACTGCCACTCCCACCCACCACTGGATAAACCACCAATCGATTATACTGGGCCAACTCCTCCAATTCTTACCAATCTTACACTTATCTTTCTTCCTCCTTGCAAAACAGCATATCTATGGCCACTGGATATGGGAATAATTAAGGCTTTTAAGGCAGCCTACTGATGCCAGTATGCAGAGTATATAGTAGAGAGGTTTAATGACTTTGGTAAAACTCCAGAAAAAATCAACATCTTAAAGGCAATTTCTCTTATTGCTACAGCCTGGGATAGTATTACTCAGGAAACAATTCAAAACTGCTGGAGAAAGGCCGATATTACTGGAGCTGCAACAGTAACAGCCTCTGTTCCATTAGCATCATGCCCCACAGAAGTAGACTTTATCACTGAGCAGTGGGCAGCCTGCTTGGGGGCATTTCAAGTACTCTGAGAATTAGGCAAGTCTGACTACCAAAACTTTGATGAGTATTTTGAAGACTTCTTTACCAAGACCAATCATACCGAGTCAGTTATTGGCGAGTTAGTGACTGAGTCCTCACTACTCATTCAACTCCCAGATTCCGCTGCCATCATTGATCAAGAAATTAGAAATGGGCTTCTCAAAAGGCCCACTGTTGAGCTTAATGGAAGCTTTCTTTCCTCAGAGACTATTGATAATAGTGAAGATAACACCTCCAAGCACCAAACCTCTACTCCTCCACCATCACCAGTTATCTCTACTGCAACCACTATTCAATATATCACTGAACTTCACCGTTTTTACTAATCTCTTCCTGTCACTCATCTACCAAATCCAGACCCTAACATAGCTGGACTTGTGGTATCTAAGCTAGTTGGCCAGGCAGAAAAAATAAAGAAGTACCTTATCAAGTTCGATTCCCACAGTCATTTAATTATTCAGTTATTAATTTGATTTTTAGGTACCGGACAAGTCGACAAACAAAACAATCAAGGCTCTCACAGTATTTTCATCCTTCCCTCCAAGGTCCCATAACACGTTCCCAATCTGGCTTGTCTTCTTCTGATAGGCACAGTCAGCCACAAGAGGTTTCATTGGATTTAGGACCTGAGAAAGAGGAGGGAATTCTGGGCTGTGAGGACATCACTGGTTGGGAAGACGATAGTGAGAACTCAGATGAGGAGGAACATTTCACTTGTGTGCCTACACGGTGGACCACAGGTGGCATCAATTATGCCTTTTAGCAGCTATGATTTGGGATTTTAGGGTTGGATTGGGAGGAAATCCAGGACACTGAATATATTTTGTATGTGAACAGGGGTTAGAAATATCTAAATTTGCATCCAGTCTGAAAACCCCCAAAATCTAGGACAGTGAAGGGTATTTCTATATAGCTCACACAAATCTTGAAAAATTGTCCATGACAATGAATAATCTGGGAGAGTGAGGTCTGGGACAACAGGGTGCAACTGTACCAGGTTTTCGGTCAACCCTAGTTTTCAGCCACGACAACAACCACGTTCTGCATTAAATATCGTACAGAAAATACTGTCAATCACCACCACAACATGGATACCTGGGAGAAATCAATCGTTCTAGCCTTAACAGTAATTGAGAATGGCACTTCTGAGAGAAAGGCAGCGAAAGAATATGGTGTTCCCCACACAAAACTCCAAAGTCGTCGCTTGGGGGGATCGACCACAAGCTCTGGACACCATCATCAATAGCGCCTGTCACCAGATCAAGAAAGATGTTTATGTGACTAGATTGTAGACCAGGAGGGATATGGATATGCCCCATCACACTCCTGGACAAGAGAAATAGCTACTCTTATCTTCATCAATTCTGGTGACACCAAACCTCTCGGAAAGAAGTAGGTTCCCCACTTCATGAAACGCAACCCACATATCGCAAGCTTAATTGGCAAGCCAATTGAGTCTGCCTGCATTCAGGGTACCCAACTGCATTTTATCGAAGACTTTTACAAGCAGTTTGATACCATTTGGGCTCATCATAATACCCAGCAGAGTGATATCTGGAACATGGATGAGCATGGTATTGCATTAGGTGTCTGTACCAACTCTGTGGTATTAGGAGCAAGTGGAAAGTGCCAAACCTACATCCAATCACCTGAAAATCATGAGTGGGTGTCAGTAATTGAGGCAATTAATGCCTCTAGTCATCATATCTGGCCCTTAGTAATGTTTAAGGGGAAGGATATCCAGACATCATGGTTCACCGTCGAGAACATACCAGACTGGCTTGTTACCACCACTTTCAAGGGTTGGACCTCCAATGATGTTGGATTATGCTGGCTGCAAGAAGTGTTCCTTCCAGAAACTACCTGCACTCTCACTGATAGCTGAACTGCACATCGGTTTCTGCTTTTAGATGGTCATGGGAGCCATGCTACTATGGAGTTTATGTGGACTTGCAGACAGAACCAGGTTGATATCTTATATCTCTCAGCCCACTCAAGCCATGTCTTACAACCGCTAGACCTGGGTACATTCTCACCACTCAAGTCATGCTACCACAAAGAAATTGCCGATCTTGCCCACCTTGATAATACTGCTCCGGTAAAGAAGCACCGATTTATTGAAGCTTATCAAAAAGCCTGGGCAGAAACCTTTACAACTTGAACTCTATGAGCAGGCTGGTCTGCTGCTGGCCTTTTTCCTTGGAATCCCAATAAAACCCTTAACTCCTCTCAACTTCATAAAGTCACTACTGTACAAATTGCTTATCCTACTTTCCCGCCTCCAGTCATCCAACTACCTACCCCCCAACCCCCCTCTACACCAAAGCAGTCCCGTGCTAGTGACTTTGAGACTCTTCTCAGAACTCCTAAACACCCCCAAGATATCCACTATGCTGTTCAGAGATTGGGCCCATTGACACGAGATTAACGAACCGTTTTCCAGAAAGCACAAAAACCACTTGGGGAAGCTACCATCCGGGATAGCATCTTACATGCAACCAATGAGTGCCTCTGTGTTCAAATCAATGAGTTAGAAAGTAAGAAGAAGAAGTGGAAGGTTATTCTAGATCCAAATACTATTTTTGCGAATGTAGAAACTATAAAACGGTCATTGGAGGAGGCAGAGAAGGTGCGAGGGGAGGCAGAAGCAGAAAAGGCCAAAATTGCAGAAAAAAAGGCTCAGGCAAAGGCAAAGGAGCCTTCTTTAGAAGAGACAGCATTAAGAACCTCTAGAAATTTGCAAAAAGCACAAATGGAATCATGTATGTTTCAATGGGAGTTGTAAATCAAATATATTTTTGCATTGAGCGGTCATGCCAAGGTGGCCGAAAACTAGGGTTGGCCGAAAACCTAATACGCGAGCTTACCATAGCATGATATGATACATCATGGTAGTTCTCAATCAACCAATTACCCCGCCCCACCTAGAAGTCCAGTATGATACAGTAGAAACTTCACAACCCATCCCATCCATACATTCTTCCATTCTTCCATTCTTAATTACCTCCTTCCATCCCATCCCTTCTGCATGCACGAGAAAGGACCCCACAACAACCCAACCCGGCTCAACGCCCCCAACACATCTTGGCACTCACACCAAATAATCGGAGCCGAGACGGCCAGGGTTATAATACTCGAGTACCGGTAGTGCGGGGTACGATAGGGTTACTAGTACTGTACCTGTATGATACAAGCACAAGTCACTGGCATGTACGTACTATACCGTAAATACTCGTTAAATCCGCAATCTCGCGGGGGCCTCGTATCTCCACGATCAGAGACAAAAACACGGCGAGAAGGGATAGTGTTTTTCCAGACGAAGTATAGCTTGGGTAAGCCGGACTTCCTGAATCTCATTAACCGGTATTCGTAACTTTGTTAACCCACTCCACTAAGCCTACTACTACTCGTCACAGGTAAGAGGTACCCGGACACAAGGGATTAGAAAAAAAAAATATATGGCAAATTATCTGTGCCTATCTGTGCGCGTAAACAAAATTGTACCTTCAATGTCCGGGTACCTCTTACCTGTGACGAGTACGTACAGTATGGTTTAGCACAGCAATTTCCTCGGATCTACAGTAACGAAATTTTTTTTATTTTTTATTTTTTTACGGTATTCGGAATGGCAAAAGGTGGGTGATCTGTCTGGTTACGGTACCGTAAAATCCCTTGAAACCCACTATCTCCGCTCTGACGAAGCGCTAGCTTGGGAAGGAATAAGTGGCTACGGTACTAAAATGCGTTATCGTGAGATCTGTCAAATCTCGTTGACTGGTGCAAGACTGTGCTTAACCTCACAGGCTATGCTATACAAGGCTTGGTCATGGGGATTGGGAGTGGCCGGAGATACCGGTAGTGGATTTCTCAAGAGATTTTACGGTATGGTATTAAACCAATGCGTCCGCTGGGGCCTAATTTCGAGCGTAGGGAAGCTGTAACACACCCCTCGAGTCAGCCAACTCATGTTCCGATTACAGTACTTTATAAAAAGGATATGACCTACGGTAGTAGAGCCCGAACACAGAGGGATTAAAATTTGGATGGCAAATTGTCTGTGCGTGTATGAGCGCCTATACTACATTCGAACTCAAATGTTCTGGTTCTTCGTGCCAGTGTGCTAGGGATTAACTTGGGCTGAAGCCTGCTGGATGGTGTGTTTCAGAGAACCCTTTTTTTTTTTTTTTTGGTCGGGGGCGGGCGGTGCGAGTGAGGATGTGTGAGGCTGAAAGTGGATTGTTGTCTAGAAGATTGATTTGAACCTACGAGTATCATACGGTAATACCTACCTACCTACCTACCGGTACCCCCTTACTGTATGTAAAGAGGGATGGAAGCTGCGATGTAATGTACTGTATTTCTGCCTTCAGACGTACAGTACAGTACGACATCTCGCGCAAAGGGTCCATGCGATACTTTGGTACTTGTACTTGTACGTATTCCGGCAGTGCTGTGGCGCACGGTGTTAGTTGTAGAATCCGCAGGCATTGTACGGCGTGGGCGTTGGGCTATAATGGTGGTGCTGTAGTGTTTCTTGGGGTTAGGCGTGGCTGGGTTTAGTGTCGTGATGATATGGTCTAGGCTGGGTTGGGATGGACTGGGGACTCGCGGTGGAATGACCGATCATGGCGTTTGTTGGGCTTTGATATACATGTGCAATATCGTGATTTACTGGTATTATGTGGCGTGACCTGGTATTCCGTAGTACGTGGTTCTTTAAATTCATGGGAGCATGAATGGTGGTTTGCCGTGGTTCTGGTTATCTAAGTCACCAGGACATTGTCAGATGGTTACCGTATCATTTATGATATGACAGGAGTTAATCTCGCGGCATTGTTTCTAGACCAACTAAACTTCGGATTAGGGATTTCTCTGGTATCTAAACGGTATAATATCAGTCTCTTATAAGCGTTGTTAGCATCCTCAATCGATCCCTCCCTCGTTATTATCCAAGTAACTGATTAGACAGAGTACTGTATCTTCACCTTCTCCCACTTTACATATCAGTCCCCCCCAGCCCAATCTCTGACATCCCCAGCTGTAATCGCACGAGTGATGTTTCGTGCACTGCTTCATCCCACTTCACATGTTCGCAAACCCATTCTAGAAGGAAAAAAGGTGCAGTACGGTATGGTACTGGTATCAGGTTACGACAACTTCCCCACAAAAATAGCCGGCCAATACAACTATGACGACGTATCCTATCTCTGTCGCTTCGGGTCTCGTCTCGTTTCCTGGCTGGTCACATGATTGCCGCGGAAAGTTAGGGATACCCGGTGCATTCGGGAGCAAGACAAGGTTCCACGAACAGGTAACAGTATGTAATCTTTTGGCATTTTTCGTAATTTTGATATCCGTTGTTGCTATACTTGTAATACTCAGGCACAGGCAGAGTAATTATAGTGATCCCGAAGGCGGAACGAACGGATAGGTGCAGAGGAAAGGTGTTTTATTTCGAGATGGTGGTACGGTGTTCGTGGTTGGTTGATTGGTTTTTGTTTGTTTGTCTGTTTGTTTGTTTGTAGCGATAAGTTAATAGATACCGCAAGAACTCGTGGAATCCACTATCAGATTATCAGCCAGTCAGCCCACGATTGGTTTAGATTGACAGGTTAACGGAATTGCGAATACCAGTTAATGAGATCCAACACGGCCTGAGGGCTGATCTTATACCACTTCTGGAAAGAGCTAATCCTTTTCAGGAGCTTTTGTCTCTGAATCCTGAGATTATAGGGGGTGACGGAGAAAGTGGATTCCACGAGTTCTTGCGGTATTGTATTAACGACTGCGCGGTTAATAATAGCTCCCAGCACGGCACCGAGAGCGATCTCCGGGGGGCGAGGTTGCTAATTACTGTAAGTAGAAAAAGGAGTCATGCTCATAGGGCGACCCTTTCACCAAGCTGAAGAGGGCAAACTGCAGAAATAGCATGGCAAACACAGCGAATAAATAGCAGACAAGCCCCGTCAACCAATCAATTGGCAAACCCCGCGAGCGCAATCAATGCCTTATTTATCAAGGCCGTGCTGGGCTGTACGTTGACAATCAAACACCTGTTGTTCCTCCTGCTCCCGTCAAGCCGGGAGAGCCCCCGGGCTCAGTAAAACGTGGTTGGTAGCGGGTGTTTCTAGCATTTGTTATACCAAAGTAAAGGAAGCAACCGAATCATACTGTACCAGGTTTGCTGTCCAATCAGAGACATTTTAGTCTATTGGGCAAAAGGGAAATTAATGAAACGGGAAACAAGTGAGAGTAAAATTATGTATGTTGAGTTGTCGAAGATGGAGAGATGTTTTCGCTTCGGTTGTTTCCTCTTTCATCTCCTGCTTCCTGCTTTTCTCGTACTGCTTCGTGCCTAGAGACAGTTACAAGTACCACTGCTGCATAATACCGTACCGTATGTCCAGCGGTAGCATACATCCAGCTACTGGTAGTAGCAGTAGCTGTCCTTTGCTAATAGAATGTAAAGACCGACTGGCTCGGGTCCTCGGGGGGCTTTTTATCTGACTGCCTAATCACATCCATATCCAAGACACTCGCCCTAGAGGAAGTTGAGACTTTTTTTTCTTTTCTTTTTTCTTTCTTCTCCTTCTTTCCTTTTTCTTGCAGGATAGCGCTGTGATGGCGTGCAGCAAAAGGCTGAAAAGTGGGGTGTGTGTCGGGCTGTCTGTCTGTCTTGGTTCTGGAAAACTCTGTCTACTGTACTTGTATCGGTAACCTAGCGCCGTCTCGAGGGATAAGAAGTTACAGTACAAGTAGTTACCGGTACCGTAAAATCTCGCTCTTAACGAACTGGCCTGGACTAGGACTGTTCAGAATCTCCAGTACTAAGAAAACTAAGCTTTTGAAAATTTTTGGAAAGAAGAGATATTTGGCCTATCATCAATTTCAGAAACTTCGTCGATTGTAAACTCTCCTAGTCCAGGCCAGTTCGTTAAGAGCGAGATTTTACGGTAGTTTAGAACCAAAAGAACGGCCTTTGGCTCCGCTGGAAAGAGCTTCTCTTCTCTTCTTTCCTCTTCATTTTCTCCCTTCTTTCCTGTTGAGGGGGCGGCTTTTCTCGCTGGCAACAGTGACAAGCATGTATTTTTATTTTTATTTTTATTTTTTTTTTGGCCAGTTCTACCGAATGAGCCATCTGATAGGGGGCAGAGTGAATAAGGCAGCAAGAAATGGTTACTTGGTTGCTTGGTTGCTTGGTGGATCAATTGGTTAGTTAGATATAGATCTTGGCAAACAGGGGAAAAAAAAAGATGCTCGGCGTGGATGCTATGCATTTTGGTAAAAGTCGCGTGTTGAAAAAGAAGATGCAACCTCCTTTTTCCCTTCCCTTCAATCCTAGTTGTCGTTTATAACCCGCGGCAGGAAGTACCGGTCTGGTAACAACACATTCGAATAGGGGACCAGAGGGCAAAGAGTAGTTATACTTGTATCATACAGTATCATACCGGTATATGAAAAGAAGAGACATAAATCCTTCATTACCCTATACTTCCCTCACTTTGCTGACTGCTTCTAGATGAGAATTGTAAGGCTTAAGGAACTTTGTTGCCCTCTTATTTACATCCTAACTTATTTCTCAATAGGGAAAATACATACAAATTGAGATATCTGCCCCTTTTTACTGCAATACAAGATCAGAACCTTTTGAAAGTGCAAAAAAATCAAATCCATCACATTTTGTCATTTCTCGATTCTCACAATATCTGCGGAAATCACCCCTTCCATCCCATCCCATCCCAACTCTTCTCATACGGTCGCTCCTTATTTCGTGCAGCTATACCCTACATATAATACTTGTGGTTTAGCAGCAGAAACAACACCTCTGTCCGCCGCCCGCGTCTTATCCTCCACACTCGTTTCCAATCCTCACCACACCTTCTCTTTCCTCCCTCTTCTCTCTTCTCCTCCCGTTCCCACCTCCCTGCCCAGAGTTAGATACAACTTTGCTGTGTGGCTGCCCCTCCCACCACCCACACCCCTTACCGCCCGATTCATATTCGGTTGTCCATTCCTTTTAATACAGTGGGCTTTTCTTCCAACTTGTTTTTCCTCGATCCTGATCATCCACCCCATCCTTCCTCCTTCCACCACTCTCCACCATTTCCTCATTTAAAAAAGAAGTTAATCAGACTTTGTTCCGATTGTTTCTTTTTTCCAATCCCTTATTCAACATTGGATAAATAAGAATTTCTCTCTGGATTTTCTCCTCTTTTGTGAGCTTCATCTACGGCTTTCCTGTGTGAGCTGGTGTTCAACATGGGTTTCTTCGATAAGCTGCAGTCGAGTAAGTTACCTCACTTCTACTTGCTTCTTACTACTCCTTTACTTGCATATGAATCACAAAACTAACAATCCTTACAGAGATTGAGGTAAATAATCACTGCTTCCGTCGTTTTTCAACATCCACATTTTCAGGATCAAAAGACAATCGTTTACTAATACACGCAATATATAGCTATTCAAATTGGAACAGAGATACACTAAGAGAAAGAGACGGACTACTTTTATCTCGGAGGCTCAATACGTAGAGTACGTTTCTCACCCCCAGAAACCCAGCACGACGTTTTCAATCATTGAGCCTTTAAAGCTAACATAATTTTTAGTGGTGAATACGTCTACAAGAGCTACCACCCCAGCAGTCCTAGCAGCAAAGGCTCCTTCCGTGTCAGCGAATTTGGTACAGGCAGCACGCGCAGGCCGTCGAACCAGAGCTGAGACCTCTATAATTATTCGAGGTGCCGACAACGCAGAGCGGGGAAGAGAGCCAGAACCGAGGAGGAGAAGGGAGAAGTGGCCGCGCGTTATGGACGACTATGTTCGACGAATGAATATACAGATATGCGATGATGCAGCAACAAAATAGAGCTAGAAAAAAAAAAACCCCTCGATAAGCGAAGAATCTAAAGAAACACCTACGGAGTTTAATATGGGCGAAAACTATGATATCTCATTCTCTGCTGCGAGCGAGTCTGTCCTATTATGCCGTGTTTTTGTTTTATTTTTTTTGATCGAGTTTTTTTTCCTTTCCCTTTGAGCGATAAACGAACGTTTCTTCGCTAGGAAAAGAGTGGGAGGTCATGGGAGGGAGTTCAATTTTTTTCTCGTTCTATTTCACTTCAACCAAATATTTCCTTTTTTCTCTTTTTTTCCCACCAAATTCTGCTTTTTATTACTGCTTTTTTTTCTTTCCATCACTCTCTTTAACGGACAATCTTTACGGATGCTTTCATTTCCTCTTCGAGTTTGTAAAATATTGACTTCACCTTCCACATCATCATCACACCTTCGCTCTATTTCTGTTTTTCTTGTTGATTGGGAGAGTTTGTGTATGTACTGTATGTATCTATCTAGTCGCTTTCCTTTTTTCTCTTTTCTTTTGTATCCCTTGTAAGACTTGATCTGATCTGATACCCGGGTGCGGTGTGGTGTGGTGCGGTGCGGTGCTTTGTTATCGTTGGGCTGGCTGGCTGGGTATGGAAGGAGGGGGAGGACAATTGAATGGATGGGAAGTGGAAATCATAAGGCGTGCGTGCGTGCGTTAATCATGTGTTCGTGATGTTGTGGTGCCGTACTTACTGTAATTGGAGTTGATCGCGTGAAAAAGTGATTTCCATAATGGAGGAGGTGGTGGTCTGGAAGCTGCTGTCATGTGCTGTACTATACTACATTGTGCTTAATCTATGATAACTTATCGATTTCCTATGGTGTGCGGTATAGTGCAGTACAAATGCAGTATCATATGGTGGTTGCACCGGTGAGTCTTGACATATATAATATTTGAACTACAGTGTGCTATACCATACCCTACTACGGTACATTGAACTTAACTTAACTTATCCAACTTGACTTACAATATAATAACGAAAAGTGCGCTTTTTTTTTTTTTTTTTTTGCGTGAAGGTGGAGGGGGCATAACAGTGGAACTGAACTGAACTGAACTGGGTGATATGACATGAACAGGACTTGACTTGACTTGTGAAAGAAGAGGAAAGAAAAATAAATGGTGGGGGAAAAAAGACCAAACTCCGTATCTCGTGGTAGGGAAAAAAAAAAAAAAAAAAGAAAAGAAAAGAAAAAAAAATGTATAAGTGATCATGAAGAGGATTGGAAAAAAGAAAAATAAAGAGAAAGAGAACCCAAGGCGTACGTATGCTATGAAGGCATAGGGGGAAATGGAGAAAGGGTAGTTAGTATGATATAATAAGTATCAAATATCACCGTTACGCTTATTCCTCCCTCTTCTCCCGGACGCCAATCTTCCGATGCCCAATCCCCCTCCACCTCCTCCACCACCAGTACCGGCAGCACCACCCCGCCCGGCCCTCGGTGCATTCGTGCCAGCAGCGTTAGTAGCAGACCCAGTTGGCGTTGACGTCCTCGATGGGGACAAAATCGAAGCGGTAGCCCCACCACCTCCACCCCCGCCTCCCGCACCCGCGCCTCCACCCATTCCTCCCGCACCACCGCCCAAACCATTCGCCATAGACCCCTGATGAGCCGAAGTCTTGACGTTATTGCTATACTGCATCTGCTGTCTGCGTGCTTTATCCTGAACGGATTTGAACTTCTCCAAGAGTTCGATCCACTTAATCTCGTCGCCGCGGCCTTTCAATCTTGTGGGGCGTTCGTAGGACGCGGAACTTCTGTAGCCGGGTGCGGGGTTAGCGCCAGTACTTGTACTACTGCTGCTGCTCTTCCCTTGGGTGTGAGAGGAGGAGGGAGGATCATACGCTCTTGGGGCGATGTGTAAGTATCCTATTGCGCTCACGCTGTTTAGGCGGTTCTTTAGTAAGGCGAAAGCAGATGATTGTGGGAGGAGCATGAGGAGGCCGTAGAGGCATTTGTAGAGGTATGGATGCTTTTCGGGCTCGAGGAGTTGGAGGCGGAGATCTGTCATTTGTTCAAAAAATTGGTCAGTGATGATGTAGAAAGGAGAAAGTTTTGTGAGGGAAAAGGTATACATGTGAAGACAGGGGATTCAAGAAGTTGAACTAGTTTGTCGACTTGGATTAGAAGGTTGACGGTTATTTCCAACTCGGCACTATGTTTACGGGTTTATCATAGATTAGCACTCGGTTGAAGTCGCGATGTTCGCCATCCGGGAAGTAATCAAAAGTGGGGACAAACAAAATTTGCAAGAGATTGGATGCTTGTTCGTATGCCTGAGCCATAAGGCACAACGAAAAAGTTGCGACAGCGTTATGGCACCAGGATCTGAACAGACTGACAAAGAAAGTCTGGCCATCCTATACGATACTGACTTCAGCACTTCCATTCTTCATAACGCGGGACGTAATTAGCATAATTATATCAAACCTTAGTATCCAAACTCCTCAACCGCTTCCTTAAGTCGGCAAGTTCGGGGGCTGTCATTAGATTATTATTCAGGTTCTGGACCATGATACTAGCGAATTCAACATCTTCATCTTTCTCTAGAATGTCTGCCAGCGTTCGATATATCCTCTCTGGATTAAGATTAACACATAAATGCCTAATAATTAAGTTCCCCTTTGTCTCTAGTAGGCGCCGATCTGTGCTAAACAATGATAGGAGATTAACCATGAAAGAAGTAAAGTAGTCATCTTCACTATTATAGGAAATTTGAGAAAGTAGTTGTAGATCCCTAGTCACAACCTGATCGCTGGGATCTGAGAGGGTCTTAAGAAGCGCGGGAAACGTTCCATCGTTAATTGCTAGCATCTTTTAAACTGTTAGTCAGAACGTATAAATGGCTGATTCTAAACCTGGAAGAACAGACCTTGCGAGGCGCTTTTCTGTGAAGCATCAATAACCATTCTAACGCCACCACCCGTGTCTGCTCATGTTCGTTCAAAAACTGTAATGTCAGAGCATTCACAGTAGCCGAATAGTCAAGATCAGTAGTTTTGGGCGGAGTGGGAGATGGTGGGGGTATAGGTGTTGTAACGGGAGGTATAGAGGAAGGTGTTCGTCTGCCTAGATCAGAATCCTTCGACAGAGATTGTCGAGCCTGTGAGTCTTTCCTATCACCACTAACTGTGCTCTCTCTAGTAGGAATTCTTGACATCGGAGGCGATATCGCCGGCTCTCCTGCCACATCATCGGACAACGACATTATCAGGCTCAATAATGCAGTATTGACCTTCATAGCTGCACTTCGTACAATCTCCCCCTCATGTGCAATCGCGGGGAGAACATGAGATAGCAACCGGGGGACAAAAGGCAAAAGATCCTCAGGACATATCTCAAAGAAACTTTCGACCCATCGTAGCGCCGTGAGCTGAATCGATTCCTCTGTTTTATGAGGTAAGCCTCTTGGACGATTGATATCGCCGTTTAAAGTGAATAACCCACCTGGGGCGTCAAGGAATGGAATCAAGATCTCTAGAATCTTTTGGTGATCAACGAGAACGTCTTGTCCAGGTATCCATGATCCATCCGCACTCAGTCCCTTTTCTTCCAGAGGGGGCACTCCTTCCCCACTCTCATCTAAGCTCATCTTTTCACTTAATCTTATTCCTTCTTCCGTATCGCCACTATCGCTGTTACTGCGTGTCCTTGACTGTGACATCCTGCCTGTCCGACTTTTCCTAGATTCTTCAATACCACGCTTAATCCTAGCAATACGCTTGATTTCTGTCAAGAACCCCTCCAACGCCTGTTGTGTCGCTGTGTGAACATCACCAACAGGATCGCTAAGAAACTTGAACAATCCTCCGAGAAATTCCGGAAGGTACGTTACAAGTTCTAAGTCAGGTATTGAATCCAACAATGTAATCCAAGATACAAGAAATATGCGGGTGAAGGGATTTATGACATGTATTCTCTCAGTGAGAAGGGGTATAAAACTGGGCAAAGAGAATGCAGTGGGGAAGGCAGCATCTGAAGCATAGGTCGGTGAATTTTCATCCAATTGTGCATCTGTGATACTTTGTTCTGGTGACTGCAAAATAGAAACGTAGGTAGCGGCGGATTCAGCCACAATATCCTTGACAAGCCGATCTAATAATTCCGCTCCGTTCTTGACCGAGAGCTCGGAATCCGCTGCTAACTGCTCCTCCGAACAAAAACTTAATCTATGAATTGACAAGAAGCGTCTATTCGGGAGGTAGGAACGGACCTTAGATAATGCGTCAAACACATTATTGAAAAATGGTAATATTTCCCCCTTGGCTACTTTTGCAATGTTATACATGCTCTCACAAGCGTAATATCTAACCCGTGCATCCTGGTCGGCAAAGCAGGCAAGAACTGGTGGGACAATTTCACCTAGATACCGAGCGACCTCCTAAACAGCTGTTAGTCATGGAGCTTTCATTTAATTTCAGGCCGACCCCTCCAAAACATCGTTAAAGGAGTGGATATCCCCACAGGCCCAAGAGCGATAGACGCCGCAGCGAGACCAATCAATCCACCATTGCGAGCATGAGGCTGATGTACGGCGTACGCAAAGTCGTGGCAGAGCTGGTCGATAATCAGGCGGACTTTCTCGTGGTCGTCGTGGACAACGCATTCCCGAACTGTTTTTTCTAGCCTTTACAGAGCAGAGGATAGTAGAGCTCGGTCAGTGTGTTGCACCAGCGGATCCAAATGACAAAAGGTAGTGACTTACTCAAGCGCACCGAGCTTTCTTCGATCATAGAGCTTGTCATTAAGGCTGCGTTGAATAGAGGTCTCCATAGGACGCTAGCGTTCTGGGCGTCTGCCGGAGCTTATGGGGTTCGGAAAAATCTGGAGGGGAGGGGCACGATTAAAGATCCGACTAGATTGGCGGGGGGTGGTCCCGGATGGTTGTTTCCCGGTAGTGGAGAGAAGCGAAGTGGGGAGGGGGGGACAAGAAGGCGCGGATGTTTCAAAAGGGGAAAAAAGAGGTGAGGAGTGGGAGAAAAGAAGGTGAGGGTGGGTACAGGTAGAATAGAAGTAACGCGTGACGAACCAGCCCAAGATAAGTGACTCCCAACCGTAACTAGCCTGGCGTATCAGTTGATGCCGTTCAAGAAGAGAGAAGCTTTGGCGATAAGCGTTGAGTACGAAGCAAATAATTTGGCAACTTGCTCTGTTTTTCTCTCGAAGATGCTCTAGGAATTATATCAAATGAATTCTCTTGCATAAGAGTTCGTGAACTTTTTTATCTGTGTGCTATAGGTGCGTGCAGAAAGCCTGCGGAACCCCTCGAACGACGTCAAGATGTGGCGTTCAGGGTACAAGTAGCCCAGCAACCAGGATTCCCTTGAGATGGTGTGGCTGATTCTACCCCGAGCTCCATCTCGGACGAAATAGGGCATAATTTAACTGCGGCTTCAAACCCGGTTCTTGAGGGTTCTAATAAATCATGCATAGCATAATTTTTTTTCATGGTCATCAATATCACTAATTAAAATACAATATCTAGAGAGGTGGTTGCAAACACCGGTTCACATGCATAAGTCACGTTGAGTTTGATAAAAGTGTTTCCATCCCAATGCATAAACGCCATATAAAATCAAAACAACCTTCCAAAGCCCAAAATTATGTATCCTCTTAAGTAGCCGTCAGAGAGTTTTTGGTCAAACTCTAGTCGTTACCTTCCACCCTCCAACAAGCCCTCTAGCCAAACACCAGGCAACGGACCCGGCCAGAAGGGATACTCCACAGAATATCTGCAATCCCAAAAATCTCCCATTGTACTTGTCGACCAGGGCACCGCCAATAGGCACTCCTGTCAGTGCCCCAATAGACACCACAGCGAACAAGGAACCATTTCTGACACCAATCTCCCGGATATCCGAAATTTGAGCCAAACAGGCTGGTGCGAGGGAAACAAAGGCACCGGTCGTGAATCCATAGAAGCAGACAAACAAAATGTTAGGTAGATTCCCTGACGTTGGCAGCCACAGTGCCAGTACGAGGATACCAGAAACACTTGCTGTCAGGATCATCATCTATCAATCACGCATGTTAGTAATCTGAAAATATACGTTTAGATCTAAAGGAAAACAATACATTATATCTCCCCAGCTTATCCCCCAACCAACCTGGCAGAATACGGCCAAAGATACTGATACCATTCATGATGGAAACAAGATAATTCGCTAGGGAAGTTGACATGCCGTGCTTTTTGGCAGCGACAACAATGTAATTGAAAGGTAGGAACATTCCGAAAAAGAATAGAAACGCCGCGAGGACCGACATGGAGAATCCGGGCTCTTTGAAATGCTTTAAGAAGTCTTTCAGTCTGAACGGAGTCCAGCCCTTTGGCTGGAGTCTGGACCTGACGGTGAGGTTTGCGATGACCATCATTCCGAGGATTAGGAAAGCAGTGATGCGCATCGTCCAGCCTGGTTGGTCACTAATTAGCATTGTTTGCAGATGGAGTATAAGTGTTTTATCTTACCAAAACCAACTCGAGGAATCAATCTCTGGATCATAATTGGTAGAACTACACCTCCCATACTCGATCCCGAAGCCATTATTCCAAGTGCAAATGCTCTCCGTTTGAAGAACCAAGTAGACACATCCCCGAGTGCCGGATAAAAGATGAATGAAGCTCCGGTGGCTGAAACAATCCCTTGGCAGATGATGAAGTGCCAATATTTAGACGATATGGAAGCCATCATTAAACCAAAAACGTGCAAGAAAGTTCCAAGTAATAATATGAAACGAGATCCATAAGCATCGTAGTACTTTCCCACAACTGGTCCAAAAAAGAACATACCTGCGCAACTTCAGTTAGCAATGCATCATGGAAGAAGACTTTGAAGGGGTAGTTGCTTACAAAATGTTTCCAAACTTGATATCCAAGAAACAGTACTTGGCGAGTACTCTTTGAGTTGATTCTACCAATCTGTCAGCCCGAAGAAGAAAAAAGCAAGTGACAGCACGTGTGGCTTACAGCCTGATAGTAACCTTGGAATACTCCAATACCTGTTTCACCAGAATCAGTTACCACCATTCCCGATTGCCTACCAAACATTACAAAAACTATCACTTACAATTAATCCAACCTAAACGCCACAAAACTATTAGCAAGCACTCAACCTCCTCAATTCTTAACACAAACAAAACCTACCAAAACTGCAAAACAACGCCGCAAACCCCCCAAGCACAGACAACCAAGCCGTCGGCCCACCATCCGGAAAACTCGATGGGTGATGAAGGGAAACCTCAGTAGGCTGCTTCTCCAAGTTCTCCAATTCCTCCCCCACCGGTAGTACCTCCCCATCTTCTTCTTCACCCTTTTTCGTAGATACCTGACTCCCATCACTCAGAACATTCCGATCACCACCAAAGCCAATTCCTCGTGGTTGACGATAGTCTCCGTTCTCGTCTAGAACAGCGAGCGTTGGTGCCGAGCTGGCAGGGGTTTGCTTCTCGTCCATTCCGTGATAAGAGGTTTGAACTTTAACTTCCGCTGGGCTGGCTGGCTAGTGGTGATTTTCGCGGGCCGTGGAAACTAACTTTAGTTCAGATGAGTTTAATCCGCCGGTGATAGTATATGACAAACAAACAGCTAACGAAGCCTTCACGAGGCTCCTCCTCCTCTTTATGCAACAAAGCAATAAAATTTTTTTTAAAAAAGAGGCAGAAGAAAGAACCCAAGTATGATATTAATTTAACCTCGTCCTAAGCGCCGGCTCTTTAAGCTAAGTTGAACTTTCCTTTTCCTTGTGCCGGAACAAAAAAAAGAATTGGACCCACTCACTCCTTTTATACAAATTCTTGAATTTTACTATATTACTTATACCCGCCGCATAAAATACAGATCGAGCAACCATTCAAGGATAGCCAGTTCGTCTATCACAGCCTAGCCCAATCCCTCCCCTGTTTACTCCCCATCTACAATGCGTGCAGAAAGCAAAGTACGGTGCATTTAGAGTATCATACCACGACGTGAGCCAGAAACTTCCCTCATTCTGCCAAGCATCCACACACACTCTCTCTCTTCGCTTGTTCTCGCCCCCCCATTCAAAAGTTTCCGGAAAATGCGGCAACACTGTTCTTTTTTGGCCCACTGTGAGTAAATGAATGAGTGAGGGCTGCGGATGTACCGGGTGTGAAGGGTAAGTCTGGCGAACTCTTGGCGGTGTTTACTATGTATTTTGCTGCGAAGAGTTCGCCAGACTTTTTTCCAACCCCTAGTACTGCCGTAAAGTATGATAACTTCCCAGCAATGGCATGGAAATACTCAGGTATGGACGTAAGTGATGAGACAGACAGGGGTTCAAGATGTCAAAGCTTCTTACCATTCATGGCATTATGCCTACCAAATTAAATCATCTTTTACCTCTGATGGTAATGAACGCCCGGACTTCAAACCGCTGTCCGTCTCATCACTAACGTCCATACCCGAGTACGGTACTGGATCTTCAGGCTTCTGCATTACTGTAGAACAAGGAAAGGAGGCTGGGGAGGGGGAGATACGGGCTTTCTTCCAGAGCTAACTCCGGATGTGTCAAGTTTTCAATGCTTAATACCGGGTTTTGGGGCTAATAAGTTAAGTTAGTCAGAGATTAACGACTTGAATTGCTAGGGAAAATTGAGAATTGGAAGTTTTGGAGATGCTTGCTCTTGCATGTTCCGGTGGGGAATGCTTGTTTCTTTCCCTTTTAGAGAGAAATCTTAGTTACGAGAAGTGGAAGGTTACAGTAACTTATGCTTTTTGGGGGCGTATGATATTTCGTAAATACGGTGGAATTTTCTCTATCTTGTTAGACTGCCCACCTAAAGGCGGGCAGTCGGGGGACCAAAGTACCGTGTCGTACAGAAACATCCGACGAACCCCCACCCATCGTCATTTCACCTTTCATCCCGTCATCCCGTACTACACGGTACTGTACCGTACAGTACAATGTACACTTACCATACCGCAGCCACGATAGTCTACCGCCCGCCGCTGCAAGTCGCTACTATCGTATACCATACTATACCATTCCTATCATACAACACAGCACTTCGTATGTAAGCATTGCCAACCACACCACCCTCCAAAAGTCTAGACGTCCCCCAAACACCAAACAAACCCCAAGAAAATACCGCATTATCTGGTGAGGGTCGTTTTCAAGCTAGGAGGTCAAAAGAAAGTGTGGCTCAACATCCGAGCTCGTTTGAGGAGAGAGTAGCCTTTGGAGGTAGGATTTTCACAAATTTTTGCCACAGGGTCCAGTTTTCGAGACCTTTGCCACTCGTTTAAAGGAAAAAACTACCCGGAAAGGCTACTCTGTGGAAAATCCTGAGTAATATTTTATTTTGACATCTTAGCGTGAAAACGACCTTCACCAGATAATGCGGTACTTTTTTACTTCCACCTTTCATCCTCCATTGCTGTATCATAGATAGTGATATTATACCGTAAATTGAAGGGAAAAAAACATAATTTACTCACTCACTCACGATATCATCCTCTCCCAAAACTTGCATACCGTATCGGTACAATCCCCAACCCGGCCTAGCACAACAAAACCCCCCTTCTCTCCCAATCAGCAAAGACACAGATCTGAAAACCACAACCGTCGTCCTACAGATCCAATTGTCGCACGAAATGGTTTTTTTCATTCTTTTTTTTTTTTCATGCTTACTTTTCCGATACCGTAGGGCACCGGCCCAATGAGTAATCATCCCTCTGTGTCGAGTTGAACTGAGTCAAGTCGAGCGGACACCTCGGCATACAAACCCCAACGGCGTGAAATCGCATTTATAATACGGTACCGGTATTGGATTTACAATTCCTTTTCCTCTTCCGTTCTTGCCCTGTATCATATCGTACTTGTACCAGTGGCTTAGATTAGTATATCAGATATCTGATCCGAAGATTACTATCCTATACCGCTTTAACTTACCTGCTACAGTAATTTTACCCAGCAGGCAGGGTACCGTATCGTGGATGGACGAAGGAACACGCTACGCTACCCGAGTACAGCACGCGGACTTGAATTAAAACTCTAACCTAGAAATCCTCCCTTGCACTTTCCTACCTGCGTGCCGTAGTGCCACTATAAGGTAGGGAGGGCTATGTATGATGGAAAAAAAAAAAGAGCCTTAACCTAACCCACTTTGTGCGTGCAATGCGGTACTCATACCCAGTCATACGGTGCGGCACTCGGCCTTCCCACAATCGCGAGAAACTTGACATGATCGGCGGGGCCGGCGTAGGACAATGCCCGGATGTCCGTCCGGGTACTACCCGTAACACGCGCACATACCATACATATAAAGCTATCTAGGGTAATCTATTTGTTGATGATAGGAAAGGGGCAGGCAGGTATGGGTATTGTTGTACAATACGGTATCATAGGCTAGAATCGAAACGAAATGCACTGTACCTGTACTATGATAGGGTGTGCACAAAAGTCTGTCACAGTTATACTACTTCCTTACTTGGTTTAGAGGCCCGTCCGTGCGAACCTAAAAACTTCCTTTTAAACAACCAAATTCGGACTCCAGAAGCACTCTAATAAGAGGAGGGGGGAAAAAAAGCTCATTCGTGGAATTTGCGGATAATTTAGGAGTTGTAGAGTAGGGTTCGGAGGGGTCGGGCTTAGGATGTTGCCGAGGCGGGAAGGGGTTTTTGGTGTGGGTATTGGGAGAGGTGTGGCTTGGCGGAAGCTTGTTTTGACATTGATTGTTTTGGGAGAATTTGTACTGGGATTAACTTAGGCCCTGTCTAGTGGACCCGAGGGGCGCGATTATGTGAAAATCACAAAACGCGAGTTGCAACCGGATGTTGCCAGGATTGAGAATTGCTAAAATGATTTATGAATGTGCTCAAGAGGTGTGTGTCTGGTTGCCACTGGAAATTCTCGATACTTGTATTCATACAAGTCACAGGGTGTTGTCAATTCCATAATACTGAAGCCAAACAGAATTCATGATTCATGATAGGTAATTGACAAGCTGATAGCATGCTGTATTATATTATTCTGTTTTTTTTCGTTTTTTTTTTCCTTCACCTTGAAAGAAGTAGGGTTAGGTTTCCTTTAGCTATTTCTCTAGTCCCGGTTGTGTTGTCAATGTATGATAGGTTGAAAATACTGCTACAACCAGTATTTTGATTTTGGCAATCATAATCGGTTTTGACAATTAGTGGTCAACCAGATGCGGCTCCCCAAAGCCAATTGACAAGTTCTCACAAGTTGACAAAATCAAGGTGATTTTGACAGTTCCGTATGGCAACCAGACGCAGCCTAATTATGCTGTGTGGTGGGATTGGTGGGGTACCCTATGACCTGATTTTAATAAAAAGGACTGTTCAGTACTATATAGATATAGATGCTTGTTTGTTATGGTGGTGGTGGTTTATTGGTGGGGTAGGGTAAGAGATTTGAGTACTCGGGGTTAGACACGGGTCGGATGGGGATTTGGGTCTGTTGTATTGGGGTTGAGATGAAGACTTTTACCAGTATTTGGGGGTGGTATTGGTACGGTGTATTGGAGGTGGAATGAATGACTTTATGGAAGGAAGCATTCTTGGAAGTTGTAACATTTACAGGCAATTGCAGGCTGGGGAGCCAATGGCGTGCTAACGGTACTTGGGAGAGGTGTTATCAAAAAGGATTTCCGAGTGATGCCTAAGACTATCTGCATTTTACACTACTGCATTCCAGCCAGAGTCTTGCCCATATTCTAGACTAGTAATGCCCCCATGTCTGAACCACATGGCTTCTGAACCATTTTCCTTGCCCTAAGGTCTGTCTGGTATTTTTCTGTCTTTCTTAGTCATAATATTTTTCAGTATTTCTTAGTCATGCTCGCTTTGGAGGCCTCGGGTGTTATAATAGCATCTCGAATCTGTAGTGCCTTATCCAAATCTAGATTCTATATTCTACTCAATCAAACCACACCCAATCCCCCTTCCTCACCGCCTGGCCATCAAAGCAACAACCCTCCCCTTTACACCATCCTCCCAATCATCCCAACAAAGTCCAAAAATCAACGTATCCCTCCCCAAATCCTTCTCCTTCCCATCCGGCAACCGCTTCCCATTCCCAACCTTCCCCCTCCTCTCCCCGTCAGCAAACACCCGATCCCACCTCAACAACCCCTCCTTCATGAATCCCATACGCTCCGCAGTCCTCGCAGACGCCACATTTGGAACATTCGTCTGCCACTGCACCCGCCGAAGGCCCAGGCCGCCCATGTGCTCCGGGTCAAGGGCATACTGCAGCAGCAGTCCGACGGCATTCGTGGTAACGTGCGTTCTCTGGAACGCCGGGAAGGTTATCAAGTAGCCGATCTCAGTACTTAGGTTTTCGAATGACGCGTTTAGGTAGCCGATTACGCCGGCTAGCTCTTCTTCTTGTTCCCCCTCCTCCTGTGAAGGGGGGGATTTTTTGAGGACGGCGTACAGGGTTTTCTTCGCGTCCTGTTGGATTACTTGCACGAAGTTTTGTTGTAAGTCTCCGACGGAGGTGAAGGGGCCCATGGGCATGTGTGCCCAGATTTCGGGGTGCGCGGATGTATTTGCGAAGAATGATGGAGTATGGAGTATGGCCTGTGAGCAGTAGATGGGTGAATCAATAAGCATGGAATGGAATGTTTGTCTGGTGGTTGACACTTACGTCGAAGGGGATTAATCTTATGCGCTCGTTGGATAGTTCCCTTACTGGGAAACAGAAGTTTGGTGGGGACGACATGTTCCGCAATCGAGTGTTTGGGAATACACTATCGTATAAGAAAGAGGGATTGTGGTATTGACTGACTTTAGTCTATAACATCTATGATTCTAGCAAAGTTTGATACTCGTAGTGGATCCCTTAATGATAGGAAACTATGAGTCAATGCTTACCATTACGTATTATCCCTCATCCTTGCAGATTCATATGTAAGCTCTAACTATAAGGAACATGAAATTATATCGGAGTAGAAAGGGCTTTATTAAAAGAAAGAGTGAAATCATTGAGTCTCAATCTTTGATACAAGGGCATGCATTTGTAGAAAGTATTGATAATAGTTTTCTACGGCGACTCAGGAATCATAACGTATCACTCATTCCACAATCCACAGATCATGTAGCAAAAAAGGGATTAAAGTTCGAAGAAATAAATAAATAAATAATGTGGAAGATCGTGAGTTGTAAGAAGATGAGCAAGTGTGTATGTGATAGAAGATAGACTGAATTTTCTTTATGTTTTTTGTTGTTTTTTATCATAAGTATTACCGGTAGACATCTCTACTTTATACTAAGTATTTCCAGCCTCATGAACATCCGTTCCACTCACTATCCTCATGCCAACCTTCCCACAACATTCCGTTCCATCCACTTCATCCATTCCATTCTCTTCGGTCCATTCCCTGCCACTCCATTCCAGTTCTTCATTCCGCTCGGAGGTTGTCAGGAAGCCTAACGAGCATTCCTTACAACAGATCAGCAGACGAAATTCTAGTGTGCCTTAAAGGGGCCGTTCGAGGTTGTGTACAGAGAGGGTTTTGCTCCTTTGATTGCACGTCCTGTATGCACTTACATTACCAGGTTCTCGAAGGCTTTATACAAGATCCATAAATAACAGAGAATAGAGGCGACCTTCGCGGCTTATTATTATTATTATTATTATTATTATTATGTATCATGACGCTTGTGGAGCCTTAATGGCCATGAAACTAGTTAATGCCATACATGGTAGCGAGGGCTTACTCGCTTGCCAGATATTCCTTCTCCCACGGGCCGTACCGGCCTCTGGACAAATATTCAAGTGCAGAGGCCTACAGGAGCTTCGGATCTTTAACAATTTTCCATATTTTTATCTTCATGTTCCTCCTCTAATTCCCCACTGTCATTTTCCTCCCCTTCCTCATTACTTTCTTTCTCCATCTCACTTGCCCAACCTCTTCGCTTTTCCTCTTCCTCTCTCACTCGCTTTTCTTCCCCCTCCTTTCTTTCTCTAATATTTCTCTTCTCTTCAGGGGTGCGCTCCTTGTATTGAGAAAGTCTCCGGTATGTCTATGGCTCCTAACCTCAAGATATCAGAAGACAATCGGAGTGGCCGATTGAACTCTCTCTCTGGGAAATGGCCTGCCAGTCTACAACTCTTGGTTGATTTTTTTCTCTTTGGTAGGTCGGAGAGAAGATTCGCTGTCTCCTGGACCCTCTAGGGGTCTAAAAATAATAGTATATCTTACTATCACCCAACTTGAAAATTTATGGGAGAAAATATAATTCCCAAGAGAAGAGAAGTTACAAACATTGATCATTGGTAGCTGATGTCGGGATTCCTTCGCATGCAAAGGAATAACCATAGCTGAAAGAAGTTAATACTGTATCAAAGATTGAAAAAAAAAAAAAGAAGAAAAAAAAGTATAGGTTGACCGTGAGAAAGGCAGCAATTGAAAGGGGTCACGGATCACAGATGTCCGACGGGAGGATCATTAAGCATCTGCAAATTTGGTAAGTGTATAACCGATTCATGATTTATTATCGTTTAATCTCGTCCAGTGAGTGCATTGCGTCCGACTTTCAAGCTGGGTCACGAGTATCTAACTACCGTGTCTAGATTTCTGCTCCTGACATTCGAGAGAGTATCAAACGATCATTCGCTCTCCAAATGCTGTCCAAAAAATAGTGTGAATTTGGGGTTTCAAACTAAAATATTTCATAAGAGAGCACGTACTTAGACGTGGGGGACTAATGTCCGAGCCAATGCTTTTCAGTTAAAGTATTTTTACCAGAGGGGCAACAGTGGGGCACTCATTGATACCTCCAAAAGGTCCCAACTCTCGAAAGTTCGAAAGAAGGTTTATAACTTTGCCATTTGGACAGATAGTCAAAGCCAGTAAGTTAGTCACAACATGAATCACTAATAAGTATCATCTGCTCGAACTATTGGGGAAGGGGGCAATGATAGAAATTGAGCGAGTCTCCGGGCTACTAATAACAATGGCGGGAATTTAAATGTCAAAAGGTAAGCCGAGTCTTTGTGCACTATAATATCCTACGTTAGACTGTGCACTTTCCTTTTTTTGTTTTACTTTACAGTATCAAACTTTTGTTTAATTCGACATTGGGTAGAGTAGCAAGATAAATACTACTAACTTAGTTTTGAGAAACTAATACTGAGGCCTGTATAATAATTGGGTGTCGTGTTTTGCCGTTTGCATCGGTACCGTATCACATGTAAGCTAGTAGCTTTGTGGTAAATTCGAGCCACATTGGCTGGCATCGCACAGCATATTGACAGGCATCATGACCCGGAATATGGTTAGTTCAAGAAGAGAACCCGAAATTAACTCATCCGATAAGCATTTCATTTTATGTGATATTGTTAAAGATAATCGGGGAGTTACTGACCGCAGTTGAAGGGATTCGTTCTAGGATTTTCCGGTGGCTTTAAAGCTACCGCATCACTCATGGTATCTCCGGCTGGCACACCGCTGCAGACAACATCTTGGCATCACAGGACATGGGACGTGGCCTACTCACAGGAGAGCAGCTGGAATGGTTTGTGTATTGAGCTGCAGTGGAATTCTGTAGAAGCATGATAAGCATTGCGTGAGTTAGGGGGCGCGCGGAAGGACTAACAGTGTGCACCAAGAGTAAATACATGTTTTCTTCTTACAAAAACCCGAGACCATAAAATCTATATTGCCCTGTACACCAACTTTGTCATGAACGAACGAAGCCTTGAATTGTATGTAGGGTGTATGATATTTGCTGTCAAGGGTTCTTATCCTGAAAACAAATTCAACCCCCCCGAGAGCTAGATCTAGAGTGTTGGATATCGTCATCCAGCCTACCATAGTTGTGTGAGGGATGTGTCTATATGTCGTAGTATAGCATCTCTGAGAGAGTCTTATGTATTTAAGGGACCTGTTTATCCCACATAGAAAGTCAAACAAGTCACTTTATCACGCATCCCCGTATATTTTTGTCTCCCATTTATCCCAGTTTCACAACATACACACCGAGCGACAATCCATGAACCGCGCGAAACTTCATAAAGCACGTGTACAGTACAGTACTTCCACCGCAGGAGCAATAAACCGGTTTTGCAAGATATGAGAGGTAGAACCTTTCCTGTGAAATGTACAGTTCACATCTGCGATAATTCCAGTGGGTTGTGCTCGAGCACGACCCTAGATCTCGCAGAGTAGCATTACAGTAGATTATTTAAGTGCCATACTGCGATATTGTTGGAAAATTCTACAACAAACTAACTCCTGAACCCCCCATAAAACGCCGTATCTAAGAGAGAAGGGATGAGAAGTCAAAAGGAGGAAAAGAAACACAATATCCCAGAATAAAGTAAATAAATAAAAAAGTGAACCCCTCACCCCCCACCCCCCAAGTACTAAACATATGTTTCCCAGGTTGACCAAGAGTGCTGATGCCAGATCTATTGTATAGTACACTCAAGCCATTTTGAAAGAGAACCCCACCCTGAGTTACCGCAAGGACGTGTTTTTGTACAAGATTTTTTGCAACTCTCCTTATCGAGTCAATGCCCTCTGAAACCACACGCCCGCCAGACATAACTTAGAAGGTTTAGATGGAGGCTTGCAGAACACTCAAAAAGAAAAGAAGGCGATATGAGGAGCATATAAGAGCATAACTACCCATTACTAGAAGTCTAGAAACATGAGGGCTATCGACGAGTCCGAATGATACTAAAGATGTGGAAGTAGGCTATCGCCGGCCCTTCTCTTCACCCTAGCAGTCCACCGGCAGGGCATGCTGCAACTCGCATGGTATGTCAGAGATAATGTCAGGAGGAGTCGCGAGCCCTGTCCCGTAAGCGGCGCTGTAGCCGTCGGCTCTCCGAGAATGTGATTGGGGCAGCTCCATAAGCTCCTATGGCTCGAGGACAAGGGGTGGATTTGGTGGTGGTGTGGATGAGCTGCGCAGAGCTCCATCTACCCTCACTATTTGCTCGTTATCAGACCTATCTTGAGTGGTGAATTCCGGTAAGCGTTGGCTAGTAGCGATCTTAGTCTAGAAATGGACTGTCCTGCCCCTCCCCTGGGAAATACCCCTGTTTGTTGCTCTCCGGTAGACTAGCCCACAGAGACTGAGTTCAGCCGTTTTGTCTCTTGAATTAGCATTGATATATTTTCCTTTCTAGTAGCAGCGTCACAGCTTCAGAGTTCCAGGTGCTGGAAGCCCACGAGAGTGGAGTTCTCCCATCGTCATCTGCTGAATCGGCATTGAAATCTTCCCTTTCTAATAACTTCTTCACAGCTCCCTCATCCCCATTGCCGGCAGCCTACGAGAGTGGAGTTCTTCCATCGTTATCTGCTGAATCGGCATTGACATCTTCCCTTTCTAATAACCGCTTCACAGCTCCCTCGCGCCCATATATGGCAGCCCACGAGAGTGGAGTCATCCCACCGTTGTCTGCTGAACCGGCATTCACATCTTCCCTTTCTAATATCAGCTTTAAAGCTCCCTCGCACCCATAGCTGGCAGCCCACGAGAATGGAGTTCTCCCATCGTTATCTGCTGAATCGGCATTGACATCTTTCCTTTCTAATAACAGTTTCACATCTCCCTCGTCCCCATCGCTGGCAGCCCACGAGAGTGGAGTTCTCCCATCGTTGTCTGCTGAATCGGCATTCACATCCTCCCTTTCTAATAGCAGCTTTAAAGCTCCCTCGCACCCATCGCTGGCAGCCCACGAGAGTGGAGTTCTCCCATCGTTATCTGCTGAATCGGCATTCACATCTTCCCTTTCTAATAGCAGCTTTAAAGCCCCCTCATTGCAACCAGCACCCCACGATAGTGGGCTTCGGCCATCTCTGTCTGCAAAATCGGGATTGACACCATTACAATCCAATAACAGTTTCAACACCCCCCCACTCCCAGCGAAAACGGCCCGTGTGAGTGGTGTGTGTCCACGAATATCTCTTATTGTGAGATCCCAACTCTTCATTTCCAACAAAGCAATCGCAATTTCATCCAAGCCGAAAGATGCGACGCAATGCAGGGCAGTGCTGAAACAAGAGGGCAAGTGGAAGGAAACCCAGATCCCAATTTCGCGCCTAGAGAGAAGCTGGGCAGCTATATGACTATCGTATCCGTCAAGAAACTGGAGTGCAAGTGATCTCGCGCGTTGTGTGGTCTCTTTCTTGGCGTGAATTCCCCAGCCGTCCAACCGTGAACACTGATGGGATATACGGTTATATACTGTACCAAACCCCTCCATCCAAAACCCGTAGTACCACATCTTGAAATCTCTGGTGCATAAGTTACGTGGGTATATAGGCCTGAACTATGGCTGGTCCTAGCACTGCACTGACCGAGCCAAATAGCATGGATTGTCACTAACCCTCAGTCAACTCCCAATTACTGCATCATACTACTAATACTGGGAATCTGAACTCCGTCCCCACCTCACCCCACCATATCCAAACACTACAGAACAAATCCAGAAGGAATTCATTTGGACCACTATCGTCATATCCTTATAGTAAGTGAGCGTTGCTGAACTGTGAGCAAATCAATTTCCCTCGGAGGTAATCCTCACGTTTTTCTTTCTAGCAAGTTATGATACTTGCGAAGGCGCCAGACATCATAACCTAATCACCTATCTTATCCCATTCCAGAGACTCCTTACATAACCGATGACTTTCCAAACTTCTGTCCCAATATAGTTTCTCGATCTCTATTGTGTACAAAACCATGCAAGACAAATTCCAGGAGCTATAGAAAATCTAGTGAGATTTCTCACCCTCCCTTCCTTCCTTCCCCCTTGCTCTCTAATAACCAGGTATCCTTAACAAACCAACCAGGCGAACTGCAAGCAGGCAAGAAAATAAAAAAAGAGCAAACTACAAACCACATGCTTCAAAGGAAGCTTTTTGCGAGGCCTCCATATCACTGGAATACCAAACCCTATGCCTAGGCTCCAAGAGCAGCATGAAACAAACGTATCGTAGGAATGCGCAAAGACTAGCTACAAAAGGAGCAAATGAGCTGGGTGGGGGTACTTTGTAGATACCACCGAGTGACAAATAATGACGCAAAAAAACGGGGAGAGAGGGGACCCAGCCAGCCAGCCGCTACAAAATATCAAGAGCAGGGTAAAAGTAGAAACTAATCTCCCTCTTACACCCAAGTGCCACATTGCTACACGAGCACTATACATTACTCAACAAAGCAACACCACCTCCTACCAAGGCTACACAACCCATACAGTAACAGCAGTCATCCATGCATACAGTGAATCCACCCCTTATTCCACCAACCTAAATAAAGCCAAGCACAGCATCGTATGTACGATGCTACAATTCCAAACCCCCTTCTTCCCCAGGCTTAGGGGTATACCGTACGGTAGTGGCATGAGTACTTATGTCATGCCTACTTGTGGCTTACATACTGTACTGTACCGGACTTGCCCTTTGTGCTGTAACGGACAATGTGTCAAATAATGTCACGCACGCTCCACACTTACTCAGTAAATTACAGTACCATCACAAGAGGCGCGGAAATCACACGTGATTTGGGGAAAGAAAGAAAAAATCGGAGATGGAAGGCGAATTATGTTTGAGTTCGAGTTATTTAACTTATGGCGATGATGGTGAATACCATGCAATAGACTATATACTAACTCGATGACCCGATGCATGCATCTAGGTCAACAGGTGTGTGCGGCTGGGAACCATCGGGGGAGGAGGCTTTCCTGGGCTTTCACGGGAAGCAAGGTGAAGAAGGCTACGATGGGGGGATTTGCAGGAGTGAGATATAGAAGATGGAGATGCAAAAAAAAAAAAACTAGTAGGAAGAAAAAAATAATACTTGTACAGAAGAAGATAAGGAGGAAGTGTTATGGGGGTAGGTTTATAGAGCACGTAGGAGATTATTGTCCTCGGCCTCCGTTATTGCCGCCATTGTTACCACCATTGTTGTTGCCACCGCCTGTATATAGTCAGTTTCGGGATTTTCAATGTGCCGAGTGAGAGAACATGAGGACTAACCATTCCTGCCAACGGTAAATTTGGTGCAATCATCTTGCGCACCACGCTGGGCGATGGGCATGATGACCGGCTGATGGTTGGATGCAGAGCTGAGGGTGCAAATGCGATATGCACCCGCAGTAAGGCCACCAGTAACGACAGCCTCGAGATTGCCATTTCCATCACCGGGGTCGTTGATACCCTTGAAGAACTCAAACACACCAGCGTCGGGGGCCTTTTTTGTGTTCAGGGCATCGAGCCTTTGAATGGTAATGTGAGTGTGCCCAACGACTTTTCCGCCTTTGAGCTGCTGTGGGGCCGCATAGTAGGTATTTGCAGGGTCTAAGGGATTGATGTTAGCACTAGCTAGAATTTATATGTAGGAAGGGTTGGAAAGACATACTAGTGAAGCTTCCGGCAACTAGATTCTTAGTGGTAACCTTAACGGTAAACTCAGTGTTTGCCTGGATGCTCTGGCCGGGTGTAGGAGCAGTGATGATCGTGGAGACCATGTTGGAAGTGGAAGGGATATCTCCCATGACAATACCATTGCAAGAGCCGCTCTTGACTTGGAGACCGTTGGTCAATGTCTTCCCTTTGCAGAAGTTGATGAAATTGGCTCCGTCGGTAAGGGACTCGGCTTGATTGGGATCGTCGCCTGCTTCTTGGCCGGTTTTGGTGCTGGCGGATTGGACATTCTTGGGGTCGAGAGCGAGGTTGCCGGCATTATTATTCCCACCGTTGTTGCCTCCGTTATTCCCACCATTGTTTCCTATAGTGTACGATTTAGTAACGTATAGGCATCTATACAGGAGAATCTACAAACCTTTATTGGTAGGGCTAGCACTAGCACTTGAAGATGCAGTAGTGCTAGGCCCCTTGCTAGTCGTACCAGCATTTCCGTTTCCACCCTTCTTGCTAGTGGTATTAGCCTCGTTGGCCTTATTGGTCGCAGTAGCCCCATTACCCTTGTTAGTCCCAGTAGCCTCTGAATCGCCAGTATTCCCGCCCTTCTTCCCAGTACCGGCAGAAGTGTCCGTCTCAGCTGCTAGTGCAATATTGGTAGCAGTAGGAGCAGCGGAAGTTTCCTCCTCAGGGACGGCATCATCCTCCCCATCAAGCCCTGTCTCCTCTGGCAAAGTGGAAGTGGTGATGCTTCCATTTGCACCAGTAAGCGTAGTCAGGGTATCTTCATCGGGGACAACTGTCTCCGTGACCTTCCCATCTGGCAAGGTCATGGTTGTTGATACAAGGTCGAAGTTATCTGTAACAGTCGGTGTAGGTTTTCCGTCCTTTCCCATAATAGTCGTTGAAATATTGGTACCGTTGCCTAGTTGTACCAAAAAAAATTGCGTTAATAAATTACTTAATTATTACTAAATATTCGTTAGAGTCGCTAGATTAACTTACCAAAAGGACCGCCAACTCCTCTCCCCTTACCTCTTCCGCGACCACGGCCCCTTCTTTGCACGGCTGTAACGACTTCTGAAGAGGCTAAGAGGAAGATAAGAAATGCGCTAGTAGAGAACTTCATGATGATTTATTCGAAAGTATCGTAAGTTGGTTATATATCTTCAGGAAGAAAAAAAAAAATATATGTATAAAGATCGTCAAAAATGAATAAACAAATTGTAATTAAAGCGCACCACCGGGATGTGTGACTAGAAAATTGAGAGAAAGAGGGCCTCCTGATTGCAGTCAATGCAAGAGGGGAACGAATAGCAAACTAGAAGGAGAGAAAGAAAGCAAAGAACCGAATTCCCTAGTAATTCCCGAACCAAAGAATAACTGAAGATATTCACCACAAGTGGAGGATAAGAAGAAAAGGAAAAAAAGACCAAGAAATGGATGGGAATAGGTGCAGATATAAACGGTTGCCCGTACATGAACATGAACCCCCGCTTCCAACCATCCACCACTAACTCACTCGCCCTCCCTCCCCCCCGCATCTGCACATCCCTTTCCCACGATGAGAAGCGGTGCTACCAAAAAATGTCCGGGAAGCTAAAGATCCCTCCTACTGCAGATGGATAGACTAGAGACTTGATTACCGCACGTGCACTGCTCGTACTGTACTAACATCCAAAACTTTCCATAGCCATCGCTTCCTCTTGACCCCCAAAGCCTCTCCGTCCGATATATCTTATTCACCGGTAAGAACCCTCCAAGAGTACTACGGTACAGTACATTACACGAGGATGTAAAAAAGAAGGGGTAGCTCCTTTCCAGTACTATCCAAGCATTCAGGCATATGCTATGAAAGTGATCCTGAAGAAGAGGATCTTTGCAGAGCCTGAGAAGTTTATGGTATAACCTAACCAGGCTATTCCTTCCAGCTAAGCAAGGTGAATGCCTGTCTGCATGTCAACCAGAGTTCAGTTACTGGAGGACGAGTGGCTTCTAAGTAGGCAGCCCGTGGCCGACTGACTTACTAGAGGTCGAATTTTTATGGGGTGTTCACAATTAGAAGCGCGCGTTCTAGAGGTGGAAACGGTGGATGGAACCTACCCAATGATCATCCCATCACGCAAACAAAGTACCAAAAATCCATCCAACCAACGAAAAGTTTCTATTTCTTTCCCTTTTTTTTTTTTGGTTCTTTCTTTGCCCTTTTTTTTCGTTCTGGACTGCTCAAAAAAGACTTGATCAGGTTTCACTTCCGTTGTTTCCTGAAACGACATAAGACTCCCATAAGGTGATAAGAACTGCACCTACTCGTCACAGGGAAGAGGTACCCGGACACAGGGAACCTCTTCCCTGTGACGAGTAAACCGAGATTTTGTGATTTAGCTATACCTAATTGGTATAAGCGCCCTACTTTAAGAATCTTCTCAAACCTTAAAGGGTTTAGTGGCGGCCCGGGGGTTACTTGTATTCGGTTGTTGGAAGGCGTGTCGAGATCTTTAAACAGGAGAATCTCGCTTGAAACGTTTTCGGTTTGCGGCTTAATCTTGGCTGTCAATTTATGGTTAAAATGGACAGGGGATGAGTGGAGACTAAAGATAGTTTTTTTCCCCAAGTAAACTCAACCTCAACCACCTTCCTTGGTAAACATATTTTGTAAAGCTCAACCCCCTCCAGTATTACCGTGCTACCAGTATGATACTGCGTTATCGCAATGAAGCTCAGAGTGACAAATACTATGTCAATTGCAGGTAAGTCTATTGTTTCCTCGGGCTCACGGAAGGCTGATAGAAGAAAGAACACTCAAAAACATCACGCTATCTCTCAATTACATTAAGCCCCTCCCAATTGTGCCTTCTGTGCTCCAGCTATACCGGACAAGGCCTTAATGCAACTTCACTTTTCTACTCCTAGTACGAACACTATACTCGACCTTCAAGTATATTTGCCAAATTCTGGGATACTGTTTTAGTATTCTTGGCCCCTGGATTCTTTGAGTTCATGGGAAGGAGATACCGACGTTAGAAGAATCCCCTCGTTGCCAGACCAAAAAAAAGAAGAAAAGAAACAGTTTCGAGATGCTAGTCGTTGTTGTACTGTAATTCCATATATATTTTATCATCGTTGTTTTAAAAGAAAAGAATAAAAAATGTTCTTGCAATAGCTTCATCCAATACAGAAATATACTAGTAATACGAGCCTGGTACTAGCGCGTGAGAGTAGAAACACCTTAACCGTTCCTGCACTTTTATTCGACATTCCCATCCTACTCCCCGTTCACACGTTGGCCGTTTCGTCCCCCGTATACTAACTCGACCTATTGGTACGAGTATTTTGAGGTAGCCTACCGCACTTGGTAGAGAGATAGAGGACCAGAAGCCTAAATTTGATGTTTCTGCAACATTCTTAGTCTCAGGAATGAAGATAACTCCCACATTACTACGCTTCCAGCACTATGAGCATTATGGGATGGCACTAGCCTACTGCACCCTCCCCACTACTGTCACTACGACAGCTACGTCCGGTAGAAAGCTGTCACTACTTTGTGCATTTCATCATTCCTTAGATTCCTACCGCACATACACCGACAACCACTACTACTGAAAATCCCTACTATTGGGCCCCTTCCCACCCCCTCCTCCCGCGTAGGGGTTAGCCGCAAGAACGTATCGATACTTGGCGTTTATTTGACTTCAAACAAACCGTAATTGAAACGTGCACAGATCCAAGAGTTTTTCTTTCTTCCTTCCAACACTCCCGTCAAAAAGGAAAAGATGCATGGTGACACACATACAAAACTTCACGTCCTATATCCAGGCATGTTCTACCAATGCCGTATTAGCACAGCACCGCTACAAGCACTCCTACAATACCATACCGGTACTGTGCTTGCCTGGCTCAGTCTCTAAGATTCCGGGGTACAGTATGGTAGGAAATTAATTTAAGGACACCAGGCAACCACTCATTGCACTACAATACCGTAGCAACTCCAAGGAGAACCTAACCAAGAAACAAACACCCTACCTTACAAAACTATCCCACAGTTCCAGAATAGAGTTACAGTACATAGTCATTTGACAATTCCGACTTATCCCCCCCCAATACCACACACAATAGCAAGAACGGATTACTATACAGTACAGTACAGTACAGTACAGTGGTGGTGGTGATACAGTCACCAAGCCACACCACCCCATCCATCCATCCATCCATCCATCGCTTTAAACCCCATCACCACTTGAAACTTCGGCTACATTGGACTTGTACAATAATCGGAGAATTTATGAATGTCAGAGGGAAAGTTGCTTTTCTGGGGAACAGTTGTATGGGTATGGCGACACCAAGACGGTAGGATGAACGTCATGGAGCAGATACGATATTTTGTTGGAACTCCTTTTTTTTTTTCTTTCATGGGGGAGGGGGGGCTTCTTTGTTGGTCGTCTACCATGACATCGCTAAGGTCGTTACTTGTCTGGTCTAGGTTGTGCGGTTTGCATTTAACGGTTGTTATTGCTTGGAAGGGATTTATTTGAAATCTCACTCGGAATTTGGTTGCGATGATAAGGTACTTGTATGGTGATAAAGGTTCTCGGTCCCCTGCTGGGTATTGGGCTGGGATAAATAATTAGACGCGGCAAGGAGACCATTAAATCACCAGGACTTAGCTAATACCTCCCCCAATTGAAGGTGAGGTGTTGGTATAATACAATAGTGACACGATAAGAATTTGTTTCTATTGGATTTACTCATACTGTAGTTCTTGAGACGGGAAAGGGCAGAAATACTTGAGACTAGCTCGCTCAGCTTGGGCAGATCTACGATTATGCTTTGGAGGGGGATTAATTCACCTACACCGCCAGTAATCCCCAAGGGCAGCTCCATCACTAAGGTTGGACAACATTTAGGTGGGCAGTGGATAGTCTAGATATGGAGTTGGAAAAAGCCTTTTTTTTTTGTTCAACCCAACCATATGATGTTACATATACATCGTGACTGTTCCGCCTCCTCTCTATCTCAATGACATAATCTAAGCTTCGTCGAAGACATAGGTAAGATGGCATTTGCCACAGTATTGACGGTTGGTCATAGCAGCCATAAAGACACCGGCACCGCACTAATCAAACAATCGTCAGCACCGAATATTATTATAATCCAGAGCAGACATCCAGGCCTGGGAAGGATTACTGACCCCTTCAGTTGGGCATTCGCGTCTCAGACGCTCGATCTTGCCATCACCATCAACCTTGTAGTACTTAAGGACAGCGAGTTTGGTCCTAAAAGATTCGTCTCGTCAGTTATTGCTGGATTTGAACCCAAAACTCCTGCAAATATATACTCACTTCTTGCGCTTGTGCTTGATCTTCTTTGGTGTGGTGTAAACCTTCTTCTTGCGCTTCTTACCACCACCACGAAGACGGAGAACGAGATGGAGGGTGCTCTCCTTCTGGATATTGTAGTCCGAAAGGGTACGACCGTCCTCAAGCTGCTTTCCAGCGAAGATCAAACGTTGTTGATCTGGGGGGATTCCCTCCTTGTCCTCTGTTTCCCTCCATCAGTAAGATTGAAAAAGAAGAAAAAACGTCTAACTCGAATATCGAATTTTGGGAGTCGTACGGATTTTGCTCTTTACATTGTCGATAGTGTCCGAAGACTCAACCTCAAGGGTGATAGTTTTACCCGTGAGGGTCTTGACGAAAATTTGCATTGTTGTCTGAGAAAAAAAACTCCAAGTTAGCCCACATAATTTTCAATATTTTCAATATACTGAGAAGAGGACAAACCGATTAACCACAGCTCAGCAATAATTGCGTCTGCAGGATATCGGAATTAGTATCCCGGCCAAAAAAACGTAGAAACAAAGTTCGTCAAGGGAAATGAGTACTACCTTCGATGTCGGTTGGGTCGTTAGTGGGGAAAAAATCTTGTGGGGAAAAGATCTAAAGGATGAGGAACAAAGATCTGTGTGGTGGGGTCCGAGAAGGGCTAAAAAGGGCTAAATGGCAGTCACAAAAAGCTAGATCCTCATTATGTAATCAAAAAACCAAGACCTTAAACTGGCTGGCTGCCATACAGCGACGCGGTCTCACGTGAATGCGGGTATTGCGTCACCCCGCAATGTGTGTAAACGCGTCCGGAGAAACATAGGTTGTTGTAGCAACCACAAACTGCCAAGACAGTTGGTAAACAACTTCCTGGAACTGTCTCTTTAGAGCTCGATCCTCCTCACACCGTGATCTTCTTCTTCCTCTTCTCTCTCCATCCCTCGCTCGGATATTGATCTCGTCCCATCTCCATCCATCCTCCTCTCCCTCCTTCCTCTCCCTCATACCTCCTCTCTCCCTCTGCTTCTGCTCCAAATTAAACAATAATCACCATCGTCTCCGCCTGTGAAGGCCCCCCGAAAGAGCTTTTCCGAAGAAGCTCTCACTAACATAGTCGGTGGTATTATTCCAGAAGCATTCATCCACTCTCTGGTTCCTGTTAGCACAAGATTACTTAATTCGGACCTGCTGAGAACTTAACTGTTTCCTGGCATTGTCCTACGTGGTTTTGCTACTCGACCCACACAGTCTTTCACTTTTTGTTTTTATTCAAGCAAATATACCCCCTAGACTCGGCTACTATCCTCTCGCTTTTTAGCCTTGTATCCTTTACTGCGGGTAAAGAAATTCTCGTCAGGTTAGTTAATCTCCACATTTCGTTTCTTTAAATGTGGTCTGTGCGATTGCTCACCTAAAGAATAGTCGCAGGTCGATACTTGCTTAGGGTCGAGTCCACTTAACACATAATTCATGTCGCAATCACCAAAGAAAAAAATCCAACGGCCCCGCCGACTGACAAGTGTCACCGAGAACCCTGTTCTCGAAGCCAAACAAGACAACAAGAGGCAACAAGTACAACAGCAACAACAACGTAGACAACCACAAGTGCCAGCCTCATACCCTACACCATCACGTCACAGAGAAGGGTATCGGGAGCAGCAACACCGAAGACATTACTCCGTTCCAGATATCATGATGCTTGAGTCGGCTAGCCCTAGACAAAGCAGTGGCCACGTGTACCCGGCCAGGAACATGGAAAATCTTGAAATTGATGTGAATTGTGGTCACGATCAACAGCATTTGACGATGGATAATTTTAATAATTTTTGTGCATTACAGCCTCAGAGGCCACGGACACCCCCTAATCAGCATACTTCTGGTAAGTCCTCTGACTACTCATACTGTGTCACTCGCTCACAGTTACTCACTAGAATTCTATCCAGCTACTCCACAAACTCCCTTCGAATGCTTTCCTGCAGGAAACCAGGATGCAGCACAAATGATAGACGATTTATTGTCTAGTATTGGATCGCCAGTATCTCTAACACCAAGACGAGGGTCAATGGTGGCGTCGAGTTCTCCACTAAGAGCTACATTCCCCCTCGAACCATGTGGAGAACACAACTTTCACCAACAAAATGGGATCCCCGATTCCCTCCCAACCCCACCCCATACAGGACAGCTGCAGTCCGTAAGCACGTTCGATCTTGCGCCTCTACCCCACCCCAACTTTGTAAGCATGGCAGCAGTCAGTATGAGCTCTGAGAGTGAGAGCGAGTCATACTACTCTCCTGTATCCTCTGCAATGTCACCAGCATTCTCTTCGGTCCCATCCACTCCAGAGGCGAAACACGCGACACTCTATAAAAGTTCCAATGCCAATGCCATGCCAACGGTTCCCGAAAACTCAACCCCTTCAATTAGTAGCCTCCCAGCATTAGATCTTCCCCAATTGGCTCCTGCTCCTCGTCACGTTCCTGGAACCCCTTCACCAGTGCGGGTCCGGGTACCGGCACCCCATCTTACCCAGTCACTTGGAGCAAAGTCTTCTGGCATCACAATGGAGGAGATCTCAAGCTTCATCTCTGGTCCCGATCAGGATGGTAAATGGCTTTGCCTCTTCCCCGAGTGTAAAAAGAGGTTTGGAAGGAAGGAAAACATCAAGTCTCATGTTCAAACTCACCTTGGAGACCGACAATACAGATGCGAGGCCTGCAAGAAATGTTTCGTGAGACAGCATGATTTGAAGAGACACTCCAAGATCCACACAGGGGTCAAGCCATACCCCTGTTTGTGCGGCAATTCATTTGCAAGGCATGACGCACTAACACGGCATAGACAGAGAGGGATGTGCGTTGGCGCGTTTGAGGGCATTGTGAAGAAGGTAGTAAAGAGAGGAAGGCCCCGCAAGAAGCCCCTCCCGGAGGATGACCAAAAGTCGAAAACAGAGGAAAATTCCGATAGCTCGGTAGCGGATGGATCGTCAGGATCCTCAAACCCGCAGACACCTTATGAGTTCCCAGACTTTGGTAGCCCGCTTCCCCAAACCCCATCGCCTCAGACTCCAATCTTTGGCGAGGAAGAGGAAGCAACGCCCCGTTGTAGAGAAAGTTCATCAGATCCTCTCACCAAATCCGCAGAATCACCTGGGTATTCCCCCCCAGCCTCTCCATGCGGTGAGTATGACTTCGAGTCGTTCGTCTCACCACCCTCATCGTCATCAAATAGGAATTCTGTTGGGTCCAGTTCCCTGGCCGAAAGCGACTTTGTGCCCTCGTATGGACCCCTCGCGACGAATACGACAACCCCAACCACAGAGCAGATAGTAGGAGCTCCCATGAAGAAGTTCGGCGTTGGATCATTTGGCTCGCTAGACGAATACGCATCCTCCTCTGGCGCTGAGGAGTTTGGCCTATTCTCTCAAGATGGCATGGATATGCTTGGCCTGACGGCCCTGGAAAGAGACCCGAGCATATTGAATTTTGACGACGACATCTACATCAAGCCCGAGTATATGACCAACGCCGCTGAAAACGGCAGCTTTTACTGATCAACCATGGCAAGAGAGGAGAGGGAAAAAAATTACATTTCCTCCATCTATCTATTCATCCATCTATCTCTGCATGATTCTTCGCATATCCTATCCCTATCTGGTGTTTTTTTTTCTTCTCTTCATTTTCATTTACTTTTTTTGCGGTTTACAACCCTTCTATAATCCTTTTTTGAGTGTACGCTCGAGTGATCCCGGGTGAATTTGTTTGTTTGTGTGCGTGCTTGCGTGTTTTCTTTGCTTTTCTTCTTTTTTTTTCTATTTCTTTCTTTCTGCTGCTTCTCTTACTACTACTACTACTTCCTTCCTTTTTCTTCCAACTCCTTTCCTTTCAAATCAGATCAGATCAGAAACTTAGCCACAAAAAACTAAAACCAAAAAAAAAAAAACGAAGTATTACTTTGACGACTACCGACGAACGAAACCAAGGAAATGGAAATGGAATAACAAACGTGAAAGGAAAGGAAAGGAAAGGAAAGGAAATGAGAACGAAAGGCAAGGGAATAGGGTGCATTTTGGGTGGCTAAAAAAAGTTTTAGTTCGTATATGGAGTACTGGGAGATGTTGCGGTTTTTTATTTTTTTTTTTCATTTCATTCAGAAATCGCTGGACCTTGCTTGCTTGGGAATATCCTCCTTTTCTTTCGCTATGATTCGAGCTGGAAACTTGGGGGGGGGGGGTTTAATTTATTTATTCGCACACCGGTTGGTTGGCTTTGGCTATGGTTGGGGTATACTTTTTTTTTTCATTACTCTCTCATTAAAAAATTTAATGACCTTTTTACGATTGTTCCTCCTGTTACAGTTTTGTTTTGTTTGTTTTGTTTGTTTTTTTTGTCGGTCGTTTTTGGTTGTTGATTGGTAAAAGCTAGCAAGGCAGAGGATGTGAAATGATTGTGATTTTTGCCTGTTTGTTCATTGATTTGATTTGATTTGATTTGATTAGTTGTTTTATGATTGATTGAAATTTATTATGGTGCTTGCTTGAACGTTGTTCGCCGGTTTTGTTTGCCAGTTTTTTTCCTTTTTTTTTTTCTTCTTTTCCCCTTTTTGTACGAAGGAAGGGGGTTTTTTGCTTGCTGCTTATCATGATGATTGGTGGGGGTAATGGTATAAGGTGAGGTGAAGGTCGGTAGGCATTGGGACTTCTAAAGAAGGGGAGGAAAGGGAGGAAGGGATGGGAATAATCTCTATTCGTATTACGGTATTATGTATTTTTGTAACTATACATGTACTTTAGGTTTTTTTCTTTTTCTTTTTTATTTGCTCTATAGTAGTAGTAGCTGGCTTTGCTTACTTGCTCATGAATTGAAATGAAATGGAAATGAGAATAAATTGATGATTAATTACTCTTACTTCTTCCTATCATGTTTATTCGTTCATACTCCGCTGCTGCCCCTCCAAAATACAGTAACTTAGTATAAATACAAGATACCACACATTTCACGTGAGAATACTTTTGGTCTTTCCTTTTTCTTCTTCCTCCTGCCGGTACTTCCTACAGCAAAGATAAAGAGGGGAGGAGAGAGGGGGGAAAAGGAAAAAAGAGAAAAAAAAGAGAGACGTCTAGGTTATATACAATGCAACATCACTTCCCATCACTCGTAATTATGCACAATGAAGAAAAAAGGGAAAAGGGAACACAGATCACCAAGTCCTCGACAAATCTTCCGCTTCTTCAAACCCATCCCTCGGCGGTGGCTTAAACTTCGCGCCAGAGGCATAGTGGCGATACGGGGTAGCTCCAACACACCTCTTGATAACCCTCAGGGTCTCCGCATCGTCCAACTGCAAAGCCTTGATGTGCAGCGTCGCTACGTCCGGCTCGTAAATCTTGTACTTTTGGCTGACAATCTCCAGTCGCTTCGCTGCCTCGCCGAGCATCTCACAGCGCGCGAGGGTGTTGATCAGTGAGCATTCCGCTTGTATGTCTAGCCTTCTGCGCTCGGGCTCGCGGTACTGCGCGTAGTATTGCTTCGTCAGGAGGTACTTCATACGGTCGTCGCGGATCTTCCAGGCGAAGGATAGGTCGCGGTGCTTGTAGGCGCTGTTCAAGACGATTTGGAAGGTGTAGATATTTCTGGGAACTCTCATTTTGAATGCGGGCCGGTCGGGTGCATTTGGATCAATATCTATGTCTTCCCCTGAGTCTGAGGTGGCGGTGATGGTCGGGACGCTAATGTTAGATTCGGAGGTTGGGTTTTCGACTTCGGTGTTGGTAGCGGTTGGCCCTATATAGTCCGATTCCTTGGGGTCGGTGAAAGCCGAAAAGTAAAGTTTCTTGAGTTTTAAGTGGTAGCTTCCACTTTTGGAGCCTGTAACACCTTGGTTACAGTACACATCGAGGAAGGCGTTCATCAGTTGAGTATCTACTAAGTGCGGTTTTACAATGCAGAGCCATTTCATGACTTGCCTCGCCTCGTTGACCAGTTCCAAGGTGCTACTCAGAATGGCGTTTTTAGAGAAAGGAATGGTGTCCTCCTTGAAACTCTCTTTTTGCTTCATCAATATAGTGTCTGGCCCCACATAGGGCACCGAGCTCTCGGGTGACTCTTCTTCTGCAAATCTGGCATCATCTTTCTTCACCTTAGCATTTGCATATGCCCTGAACAGACATTGATAAGTGGTCGAGTCTGGAACAATATCCTCCTTCCCACTACCCAGCATGTGCCTCACTAACATTCTGGCCCTCGTCAGATCTCCCCTTTTCCCACAAGCTTGAATAAGTGTGCCGAGTACTCTTCGACCCATTTTGAACCCTTTTTGTTGCATCTCCGTAGCATACCGCCATACTTCCTGATAATAGTCTTTCCGCACAGCAAGGGCGTGAATCAGAGCATGATATGTCTCTTTCGTAGGTTTCAATTTCATCCGGTCTGTCATATCTCGAAATAGATTCAGTGCCCTCTCGCTCTCGCCCTCCACAGCACATGCATGTAGCATGAGCGAGTATATGTGGGCATCTGGCGCTGTTGCCCTTGATTTCAACTTCATAAGGTCGAATATTTGCCAAGCTGTCGGAATTTCATGACGATTTAGACACGTTTGGATTAGGGTTGTATAAACGACCTAAAGTAAATTTAAGTTAGAGTCTACTACTGACAATAGCAATTTGATATTGAGCCAAGGTGATACTTGTAGGACTAGGGATCACATACGATATTCGGCCGAATATTAGCTTCACGCATTTCTGTGAAAGCCCTCCCGGCTCCCTCAACATCTGCTTGGTGAGAACACGCTTTAAGCAGATGCGCATATGTAAATACGGTAGGAGGTACGCCCCCTATTGATAACAATATGTCAGTTAAAATAATGGAGAGATCAGCGTATATCAGGAACCAATCCCTTACTTTTTTTGAGATTTTCAAATAAGATTTTTACCTCTTCCGAGCGTTTTAGCTGTGCATGAGCCATCATCAATAAATCGTATGTAAACGTATCCGGCTCTAATTTCGCTTTTTCCATCATTTCCTGTAACTTGAGTGTATTGTTCACCCTACTTTTAAGGTCCATAGACAATAGTAGGCAGTTGACATCCCCGACATCCATTCCCTGGAACCCTCCATTGAATTCCAGTTGTCCTATTACCGCACTCCACAGCGGTGTCGAAGTATCGACCAAGGACGCAGCACTCCCTAACCGTTCGATAATCGGGGCCGATAGCATCTCAGACACGGCTTTTGGCAGGGGGAGAAACGCAGCAGGCTTTGGCCCAGGAGTCATCAATGCTGCATAGGCTTGATCTTGCATTTCCTCTGTTAGTTCAAGATCCGGCAATCTCTAAAAAGCCATTTACCATCATTGATCAGCAAATACACCCAATCAGCAATTCTGGATAAGATAAAAGAGTGACAAACCTTCCTGGAAGCATCCTGGGCTGCAAGATCGGCAGCTCGTTTCTCGATGAGCTGGACATGGGCCTCTAAACGCTTTATTGCTCCAAGAAATCCAGATGCTCGAGTCCCACGTCCACGCCGGGCCTGACTGGCTAAGGCGCGGACTTGACATGATATGCAGACGAACTTCCCCAAAAACTCCAACCTCCCAAATGACGGATATGCTGTCGTAGCTATTGATGGCGTTGTTCCGGCTATGGTCTTAGATAAAGGTTGAGACAATGAGCGGCGAAAACTGTTTCTGAACATTGAAACTCAGAAAGCAACAGCATAAACCGTTTGCTTCTTTCCAGGGTATAATGAATGTGATTGTTCGTAGGGCCGAACGGTGGCGTGGTGAGAAAAGGGAGAGTGGTAGAATCAGTTTATCGATAGGTTAGATATCGGGAGTGACGCTTTCTCTCCCCTCCGCAATGGCAAAAAAAAAAAAAAAAGATTTTTGTTGTTGCACAAAAAGGGTTTTTACTGTAATTTTTCTTTTCTTCTTTTGCCCTTCTTTACCAATTTTCGTCCCCCCAAATTTTTTTTTTCCCACACCCCCGCCATGTGCGGCTCTTGGCCTAGACATCAACATCAAACCACTTTAGGCTTGGAGGAATTTTTGTTGATCACACGTGACCTGTCAACAATTGCTTGTGACTTGAGATGCAGCACACAGGCGCACATTCGATCTCGCGCGAGCACTCGCATCTGAATTTATGCAAGCCTTACAATCCGTACGGTACTCACCTTTCCGCTGATGAGCAGTTTAACTTAACGCCTCACTGCTGACTGCTGAAATTTATCTAAGAACCAAAGAAGAGATGCGGTACCGTATCTACTGATCAAATTCGCTAACTCCGTCCCAGGATGTGTTAAGCCCGAGCCAGTGGGACAGTGGCTTGGTGCAGGACTTGGCTGAATGATGTTTCATGTAGATACCGGCAAGCAATGTACGGTATGATATCTCGACAACATTAAAGGTATTTTTTTCGCTCTCCCACATTGCGGTTGCAAGACAATGGTGGTCAGTAAACCGTTACCACAGAGCGCAGTACTTTCAACACTTGTAGCCGTCTCTTTTCACCAATCACATAGTATTGCCAAGCCAGAGTCCCACTGGTTCGGACGTATAACACATCCTGGGACGGAGTTAGCGAATTTGATCAGTAGATACGGTAGTCTACGGTAACCCAGCATTGGTATGCCGATTCTGAGTAGTGTAAGGGTAAGGTATGTACTAGTACAGTTGCGATGAGGTCATAGTAACCGGACATGACAAGAATTACTTTTGCTGTTACAACACAGATTACAATAAGTAATTCCTTTCTCGCCCGGCTACTCGAGCACTATCTTGTCGCGACTGTACATAATCCACCTGAACTTCCCAGCGAGCACGAGAGAATTACCTGCAGGAACTCACTTCGGGTACGGACTTTACTCTGGCTAATTACTTCCGAGCCCGGAGTTTACAACGAGGAAAGGGGAATTACCCATCACGGGCGATAAAGATTGTATGATATTTGATTTGTATTCATGGATTACTGTGGTTGTACAAGAATCTGCCAGCAACCAGGTTCCGTTTCATCGGAGAGTATTTATTGCTGCAACAAAAAAGACAGCCACGACCTTGCGCTCAAGTACCGTACCGTACTCGAGCATTCGTACAGTACGGTACAAGTACCGTAGCAGTTGTGCCAACACCGGATTCCGGTCAGTCAGCATAGCCATCCATATTCGCTACCAAAACTTGGATTAACATTTGAATAAGAGTTAAAGGATCCTATTTAAGGTTGATGTACGGTATGCGAGCATACGAATCCCCCGTATTCATGGGCCTTTCTCCGCCATTTTGGCCTCGTATGTCGAGAGGCTTAGAGAGAGAGGGAGACGTTTGGTATGCGTTTCCAAGATACTGTCCAAGCATGCTGCCGTGTAAATACCTTGACTTATCAACGCGCGCGACAGCTGATGGACCAGTCTTTATCGATGGAACGACACTTTATGAGTTAATGCCATACCGGTACAGTACCTCATCCCGGAAGCGGTAACCCTATTAAACAAAAGCGTCGCTTTTACGGGTGTTGGAACGGCCGATTTTCTTATCTAGCAGTTAGACCCGGCTTTGCAGGGAGCCTAGCAGCAAGGGTCCGGCACAAAGCAGAATTTGCTCTACTCGTAATTTTCTGACGTTTGTGAACACAACTGCTATCATATTGCATATGGGCAGAAAATCGGCCGGAGCCTCGAGATTTTGGTGGTATGCAATAGCAGTTGTGTTCACCAACGTCAGAAAATTACGAGTATCAGTACCGCGAGATTCTAGCCTTAAATAGATTATTGTTTGCCAATGTTTTAGCTTTGAATTTTTGAATTTTGAATTTTGATGATCTGCCCAATTTCAGATCGCCTTTCAAACGCCCGGTGTTGTAGGGGTTCGCGTTTGCAGTTGGGCTCATACGATCTCCGCATTACCTGCAAAGTAAAGTACCCAAGCTCCCACCCAAACAAAGAAACAAGGTTGGAGCACGGAAGCTCGGCGATCCGGTCACCGCCGGAGAGCTTGAAAATACCAAGAACAATATATAATAATGTATGGTAATAACTTGTATTAACGATATAGGTGGACAAGGTGGGTACGGTCACGATGGTACATACAGTTCTGCACTCATGCATGATCACCCATACTTTTCCCCGCTAACTTATCGTTTATCATATCTTTACTTTTGTTTTTCTTTTTTCTTTCTGCCTCGAATTTGAGGGGTTTCTAGAGTTTTGCTGTGCTAATGAGTCGTGATTGGGGGTTGGAACTACTGGTACATCTTGTGGTCGGCACGGAGACGGATGATGATAAATCGGCGGGGGGTTCGGAGTGATGAATATCCGGTTGTAAAAGTTACAACACTTCCCCAAACAAATCAAGGCTCTCTATTTCATCTCGGCGGAGAGACCCTTGTACGGGCGCCAGGCGCTTCTGAAGGGGATTTGAATACGGCGGAGGGCGGAGCTTAGACGGGAACGAAAAACGCGTGGCCTAGCCACGATTGGGAATCTATTTTTTTTTTTTTTGCTTCTCCATTCCACTTTCCCCCTCTTGTGCTATGTTAGCGAATTGAAATTTAAGTTGACCAGTTTCGGAAATGGTAAGAGAGGTTACCGCAGTACCGTATGCTACTTGTACCATTCTCAGTAGAAAAAATTTTGTGACCTCATTTTCCGACCGTTGTATGCAAGTGATAACGACGACAAGTGTGTGCGGTAGTGGATGAGAACTCGTGAATTGTGTGACTCGAACGTGGAAAAAAAAAAAAAAAAAAATACAAATACAAATACGAAATACAGGAAAAACTGAAAAAAATAACCAGTGCATAACACCATTTCGTGTAAGGGAAGCGTGCAAGGGCAAGCAGATAGCCAAGGTTAGGTAGGCGCCGCAAGACACCGAGCTGCACTCATGAGGCAACGATTTTGGCTCACCATGTTCACTCCTTGAATGACCAAATTGATCGTTACAGGTTGAAAGAGCATCCAAATTCAATAACAATGAATTCCATGAGCCGGTAGTTGATTGAAAAGTCCTTGAAAAAAAAAAAAGTAGAATATAATTGCGCGGACGGGCTGGTATTGAGCCTATCCCTATGTAGTATTTAACTAACCATAAAAGGTGCTTAAAAATGGTGATGATGGGTTCATGGGAGATTGGACGGGCCAGGGTAACAGCTTGTGCCCGGGGGGGGGGCTCGGAAATGGTAAGCTGTTGCAGAGCCAAATTGTGCACGTATTATTGTTGGACTGCTGGGCTGCCCAGCCTCAGGCAATACCTCGTCCACCACAGGGTTACCGAGTACTTAGTACTCGCAACCTTCCACTTCCTTCTTCCTCTTCCCTTTGCATTCGCCCGTCTCTCACCTTCCCGTGCGCGCTCACACTCCCCCATTCTCGCTTCCGAAGAAAGACCGTTGATCTTTCTTCTCCCTCCTTTCTCACTCCCTCACCTCCTTATCTACTGACGGGGCGTTGTCTTCTGTGTAACCGGCTTTCGACGATTCTTCTTGCCAGAAATCCCCCCCCTTCTTCGAAACCGTCGCAGAAACCTCATAAACAACACTCTGCTCCAATCTTGCAAGACGTTCCTTCAAGATTACAGCACCTCATAACATGAAGTCGCCAGCATCAAAATTATTTCCAGGAATGCTGGATACACATCCATCTTTCAAGAAGCAGAGTCTTATGGGCTGGCCTTCGATTCCAGGCTTCCACAGGGTTCGAAGGAAGTTTGCTTCTCGGATGAGGAGTGGACAGTCACCAACCTCCAATCTTGCAACATTGCAAACATCCTACGATCCCGCAGACACCATTCGTGCACTTAGGGCCCACCGTTGGAGTTATTGGGATGGTCAATACCTGTTTCTCGTTATTTTGGGAATCTTCTGTTTGTCCATAATAGAGACGCCGGGTGCAATCGTCAAAACCTTAATTTCCACCCTTTTAATAATCTCTCTTGTCTTGCCCATCACACGACAATTCTTCCTGCCATTTCTACCTGTTGCTGGATGGTTGGTCTTGTTCTACGCATGCAGGTACATTTCACCTTGGATTTTCCTTTTTGGTTTTCGAATTTTTTGTGGTTTTCCCATTAAATTCTGTCACGTGGGCGGAAGTCAATTTACCCGTGTTGTCATTACCAGCCACTAACATCATTGGTTTTTGAAGATTTATCCCCTCCGAATGGCGTCCTCCCATTTGGGTTCGTGTGCTTCCCGCTCTTGAGAACATTATCTACGGTGCCAACCTTAGCAACATCTTGTCAAAAAATACCAATGCATTCTTGGATGTTCTTGCTTGGCTCCCCTATGGTGTTATTCATTTTGGTGCACCCGTTGTCTGCTCCGCCGTCATGTTTGTTTTCGCGGCCCCCGGAACTGTCCCTGTTTTTGCTCGTAGTTTTGGTTACATGAATGTCATTGGTGTCGTCATACAACTAATGTTCCCATGCTCTCCGCCTTGTAAGTCTTCATTTGGCTTAACGACATGTTTGATTCCGTATACTAAAATTTGAGACTAGGGTATGAGAATCTTCACGGGTTGGCTCCTGCCAATTACTCGATGCCAGGATCACCGGCAGGTCTTGCTCGTATTGATAAGTTGTTTGGCTGGAATACTTATACCTCCACATTTACTGCTGCTCCGTTGGTCTTTGGTGCCATGCCATCCCTACACGCCGGCTGTGCAACTATCGAGGCTTTGTTCATGGGACATGTTTTCCCTCGTGGCAAATGGTTTTTCTACACCTATATCCTCTGGATTTGGTGGGCCACTCTCTACCTCCAACATCATTATGCCGTGGATCTCATTGCAGGCAGTTTCTGTAAGTTCTAAGGGTTTTCATTCTCTTGCTCAACTAATTGTTTAGTGGCCGCCTGCACCTTCTATTTCGCAAAAACCAAGTTCCTCGCAAGGCTCCAACCTGACAAGGAATTCCGATGGGACTATGACTTTTTGGAAATCGGCAATGGTTACTCGCCCGACTACGCCTTTGGCATGTCTGATTTCAACGGCGATTACCATTCTGAGGACGATGAGTGGACAACTGGTTCCTCATCCTCGGTTTCCTCTGGATGCCTGAGCCCTGTTGAGGACACGCAATCTGTGTGGGAATCTGGCAGTGAGACCCTCGCTGGCCACTCAGATACCGAGGGTATTGATGTGGTCATCGATGATCGTCGATAGTTGCAGCTATGCGTTGCACAAGATCTCATATCCAACTTGAGCCATTATGGTCACCATCGCATAGTCTACCTAAAGCGAGGGCGTTCGGCAATGAGTATGCATTGTGATCCTTGTGTTCAAAACTGGATGGTGGCCGATTTCGTTTAATGGCCAGGTGCTTGTTTCTTTTGTTTCCTTTCCTTTGTACTTTATGATTACGGCGATCATGGGACGGTGTTTGATTTTATTTATTCTTCTTTTACTCCTATTTTTTTTTCTTTTCATACTCCTATTTTTTTTGGACAGCATTTAATGATTCAACCGTACATATACGACAACCAGCATCGGCAGATAATATTGTGGGGTTTACGACCCGGGGCATAAATAATGGGTTTCATTTCATTTTCACTTCTGTTTTTCTTTTAAGGAGAGGTGTAATGTGTATTGTGGGGGTGATGTTGTCTGCGGCTTCCGCAGAAGCAACTGGTCCCTATTTTCTGATACCTTTGGCAACATATCTTTCTCGGGTCTTATCTTTTCACTTGTTTTTCTCGCCCGTTCTCTCTGTTGCCTTTTGGTATCGAGTGTGGTTGCGAAAGCTTTCCATCCTGGAAAGTTACTAATGCCTAATGATGTAGGGTGCAGATATTATTTTTTTCCTCTTCTCTGCTCTCCGCCATTTTTTTTTCTGTTTGATGAATTCGATTTTTTTAATACCTTGTTATTTTTTGCTCAGTTTTGTCAATATTCCAGTGGCATTGGGGGAGGACTTTATTTCTGGTGTAATTTTTTTCCTTTCGCTTCTTACTTTCGCTTTTTTATCAGGTTTTTGGCTGAGGGAGTCTCTTAGACCGGCGTTCATCTGTTCGTTCGTTAAATATTCTGCTACTGGAAAAAAATTGGGCACGGCTGAGATGAGGAGGGGGTGGGGTGTGAGAGCTTGGCATAAGAAATAAGAAATGGTATTGCGGGTGGAGGAAGTATTGGATGGGAGTGGGGTATGGTAATGGTGGGAGAGAGGGAGGGAGAAGGAGGTTGGTTAGTGGATGGTATCATGGGTTGGAGGGAGGGTTGGGAGATGGCAGATAGCTTGGTTGCAGCATGTGGCTTGCTTGGAGATGGGAGTTACGGAGTGTACTTGGGTTAGTTTCTGCGAGTAACGGGGAGGGGGGTGATTGATTGATTGCTCTTAGCTCTTGTTACCATTTATATGGAACATTATACCTTTGCGCCGCATGACAGGATTTTATTTATTTTATTTGAAGCAGATATCTAGCTAACTAGTGGTATTTACGAGTAAATTTTAATGTGATATGTTTGATCTTATTGATGGAAGCTATTGATTGTGTCCTCGTGGAGTATCGGTATTGATACATACCGATAACGGCATTACCGGTATGATAGACTAATTGATAGGATGCCGAGAACGATATGGTAGCGAGAAGTGTGCATGAGTCAGCGGTTTCCATTTACAATATATCCTCCGAGGAAGGCGTTGGTTCTCGCTACCCAATCGTTCTTGGCACCCTATCAACTGATGGACCTTTTTTTTTTTTTTGTGTTTTGAGATGACGCTATGTCCACTTAGTTCCCAATGCGCTCCCTGTTTATGGCACCACACCTGATACAGGTACGGTATGCAATCACCATGTAACCACATTACGGTAATCAATCGATCAACAAAACCCTTGCCCCTAGACATCTAGAACTCTATCACCACTACCACCGATAATCACCGATTTCGCCGCACCAAGTTCCCCCCCCCCCCCAAAACATACATTCAACTCAACCTAACTCATACAGCAAAATGTCCCTCCACCTAACAACTACAACCCTCCACCTAACCTCCATCCCACCAGGCACTTTCATAGGCATCGACCTGACAAGCTTCACTTCGACGCCGGCCTTCCAAGGGATAAAGCTGATCCCGTCGGGGCTGCACCTACTCTACTATTCCACAACCACCGACTCTTCGCTGCGCAACGGGTTCTGGTTCTACGCGCATCCGGGGCGAGTAATCAGCAAGAGGTGGGATCCCACGGCCGAGATAGCGACGCTGGTAGATGACGATGACGATGATGATGATGATGATGATGATGATGCTCCGGCTACGGGATTGGACGAGTGGGTTTATGCGGAGAATTTGACGCCGTATAAGCAGCGGGATGGGAAGGGGAGGATGGTTACGAGTGGGGATGGGGATGGGGAGGATGTGTGGGGGGTGTTGACTGGGGATGTACGTGAGCGGACGTTGGAAAGGTGCTTGGGGCAGGGCTGGGTGTGTGGGACTGCGGGGGTGTCAGGGATGGATTATGATGTTGGGGAGGAGGTGCTTATGGGGTTTCCACCTACTGGGGGAGGAGAGGTGGATGTTATGTGGTCAAAGGTGGACTTGAGAGTTACTTGGCCGGCTGGTACAATCGGTCGGGAAAGGACTGAAATGGCAAACGATAGGAGCTGGGCACTCAATCATCTTCTGCTCCACAATCTAACCTCCGAAAACCAGGAGGGTGATGATGATGATGATGCAGAAAGGGAACTCCTGGGCGAACTCCAGCTAGCATTCATAATGTCAATCACTCTAGGTTCCTACTCCGCCATGGAGCAGTACCGCCGCCTCCTCGGCCTCTGCTTAACCTCCCGGAGCTGCGTATTCTGCGAGCGAAGGAAGCTCTTCGAAGGACTGCTCGAAACACTCCTGGCACAGCTAGACTTCGTCGACGGGGACTTCTGGGCTGGCTTCGTCAACGGTGGTGACGGGGACGATAATTGGCTGGCAAAGCTACTACGGCGATTCGGGGGTGGGATTAAAGAGGTAGTCAGCGAGCAGCGAGTTGATCCAGATAAGGATTCGATAGTGAAATTTTTCCGGGATGTCGAAGCATTGACTAGGAGGAAGTTTAACTGGGTATTGGATCATAAGAACGTGGTCAGGAGGGGGCTTGTGCAGACCGAGGATGGGGATATGGTTGAGTTGGAGTTGGCCGGTCTTGATGAGGAGGATGAGACGGGGGAGTATGCGCCTGTCATTGTTGAGGAGCTTGTAGAGGGAGTAAACGATGGCGAGGAAGAAGAGGGTGAGGAGGCTCCGTCAGAGGTTAGTCGTGAGCAGGGGAGGAGGAGGAGGATGGAGGTGCCATAGTTGGGGAAGTAAAAGCAGAAAATCCTAAATCCGTATGCACAAGGAGTAAGAAAAATCCCCTGGTGAACAACGAACGGAGGGCGGCATGGAGGAGTAAGACTTTTTCCACTTTTTTGCCTCTTGCATACAGTTGTATTTAATTACCTCGTACAAGCATGATGCAAGGAGTATATTGCGCAACTCCCAACCTAT